>WEIT01095402.1:215594-288674 GCA_013389985.1 Dryoscopus gambensis | reverse complement strand
GAGGCAGGAGCCGGGGCTGGGGCGCGGCGGCAGCAGGAGCGGGCGGCAGCGGGCACCATGCAGCTCCTGCCCAGCCTCTCCCCCGTCACCTGGCTGCTCCTCATCGCCTTCCTGTGCCTCGTGGCCCTGTAAGTAGAGGCCGGTCCCCTGGGGGACCGGGCAGGAGGAGAGCCCGGTGTCCGCGGGGTTCGAGTGAATTAGCGCCGAAAGCACCCGGGACCCCCGCGCTGCCCTCAGGGCACAGCGAGGGCTGGTCATGGGGGCTGCGGGGCCCCGCTGCCAGCGGGTAGGAAGGAGCGAGCTGGGCTGGCTGGGGTGGGAAATTAAAGGNGGCTGGTCATGGGGGCTGCGGGGCCCCGCTGCCAGCGGGTAGGAAGGAGCGAGCTGGGCTGGCTGGGGTGGGAAATTAAAGGAAATCCTTGATTTTTTTTTTTTTTTAACTTTTCCCACGGAGGAGTAACTTCCGGGTGTTTAAAGACAGCAGCGCCCGTGGCGCCCTTGGTCTGTGCCAGCTGGGAGCAGCGCGGGGTAATGCCGGAGCTGCTGCCAGCAGAACCCCCCGATTAAGTAGTTCTGTTGGCAAAACTTCGGTTTATGTGGCTCAGGGGAGCTGTAGTGAGCTATACAGGCAAAAACTTAATTTTGCTGTGGTAATTTATGTCCCTGCCGTGCCGCTGTAGCGCGGCCACCTGAGCATCGCAGGAGGTCTTTGCAAAGACAAACACAAGGGCAGGCCTCAGCTTCGGAGCTCAATCGCTCCGAGACCTCTCCTGAGTCACCCGAGTCACAGTTGCCTGATCTTGGCAACTAAATGAGGCCCTGAATAAAGCCCTGAGGTGCCCATGTACGCTGGTTTGCCTAGGCTGGGCTGCAGCTCCTTTCAGCCCTTGTCTTCCATCAAAACATACCCCAAGTGATCCTGCATTTGCTGCAGAGAGTATCCTCAGCAGGGCTGCTGCTGAGCCATAATTTCAGCTTTCTCTCAGTGACAGGAACCAGTTATTTAAGCAGTTCCCTGTGCTCTGGAAGAAGTATCTTCTCTTTTCATTGCATAAGTGCTTCTCACATGCTCTTTGCTTGGCAGCTATGGGATATGGCCCTACCGGACCTTCAAGAAGCTGGGCATTCCTGGCCCACGGCCTCTGCCATTTGTGGGAACTTTCCTGGAGTACCAGCACGTGAGTGCCAGCAGCTTCTGCTCTGTAGTGCCTTAGATCCTTCTTGTGGCTGGTGCTGTTTTCGCCATTCTTTGGGCGTCTCTCTCCTCTGTCCCTGATTCAGTCAGATGAAAATTATGCTTTTAGGTAGGAAGCTCTTTGGACACACAGAGAACATAAAAGTTCAGGCTGACCTGAATGAGGTGTGCTGTATTTTAAAACTAATTTGTAATTTAAATTTTTTGTTTCTCCTTGTGTTTCTACCTGCTCTCGAGCAGCTAAAGTTCTGTCAAAAACCAAAAAAATATTGGAGAGATGCCTAAGACTGCTGTTTTCTGGGAACTGCATGGTTTTTTGCCCTTTTTATCGTCAACATGAAGAGGCTGAATCGGCAATGCCTCATCCAACCACTTGCTCTTGGGCCAGCCTGAGACTAAGCCAGACAAATAGATTTTAAAATAAAACTCAAATATTATCAAACTACCAAACCTTATCGCATAAGAAGTCAGTAGCTGATCCCAGGTAACTGATTGCAAAGGCAGAACAAGTGTATATTGGCTTCAATAAAAGAGGCGTTTTAATTGGGTTTAGCTCATGCATGTTGCCTCTTACTAATGGTTTAGTGAGTGTTACGTGTCCCATAAGTTTCATCCTTACATGTAACATCAGTTAAAACCCTAATGGAAGCAAAATAAAAACCCATGTTCACTCCAGTTCAGTAACTGCAGAGGAGGATCATATGAGGACAAGGCAGCAGCAGCTCTGACTTGTTGAGCTGAAGGTGAAAGGACACCCTGGGATCCAGTTCTGCCTCCTAACTCTGCTCACTAGAACTTTGTGCCATCATACCTTGTCTTCAATACGTTTTTAGATCAGGTTGGCTGGTGGAAGTTGAAAGTGCCTTTTTTTTTTTTTCTAATCTGTGCTCTCTTTTTTCTCTCCAATGCAAATGTCCCCTAAGCATCTACGTGATGCTTAAGAGGACCATGCACCTCCCAACCTCTGCCTCTTACAATGAGGCTGTGGGATGCACTGTGCTGCCAGCTGTGACCTGCTTTGATCACTTTTCACTGGCAAGCTGTTCATTTCTCCTTTCTTCTTTTCCAGGGAGTCCACGAGTTTGATCAGAAATGCTTTGAAAAGTATGGAAGAATCTGGGGGTGAGTTTCTGCAGAACAAAACTACAAGTTTGGGGTGTTCCACAGCCCCAGAATAGACTGGAAAAAAGTACACTGCCATCATGTCTCTCAGCACTGTAATTCCTGCAGTGACTGCCAGGGAGAATTGAGGTTCACCACTGGGAAAGTCTCCACCCATCTCCCCAAGGGTTCTCTCCTGCTGGGATTTCAGTGTGGCGTGGGGCTGGCACGGTGATGGCCAGTTTGTGGGGTCATCTGTTTGCATAAGCTTTGAAAATCACCTCCACTGCTTGGTGTCAAACTGAGCCTCCTGCCTTTGAAGCTGCTCTTCTGTGTATCTGGAGCAGAAAGCAAGCTGCAGGCTGCCACGGTGTTTTTCATCTTGCTCCCTGCTTCTCCCAGAGCTGGGGCACGAGCTACCTTTCAACCTGCCTCCCTGCTCCCTGCACAGTGCTTTTTTTGTGTAGGGGCCTCTTATCATGCTTCTACTGAGAACCTCTCAAACCAAAACAAAATTGCTCTGCAAAAAATCCTGGGAGGCTTCATGAAACCTGATGCATTTTTTTGAAAGATTAAATGTTCACAAGCTTCTTGAAGATGGCAGCTTCCCTCAGCTGTGGCCCAAGGCTCCCTGCCCTTTAGCCCACACCATGACTTTTAAGTTTTTCTGTCTCTGTTGATTGGAAAATAGAGGAGACAGATGAGTTTTTCACCTCTCAGTGCCTTGTAGGCCAGACAGGAAATCTCTTTCCCTCCACAGGTGGGTTTTTGGCATGGATTTCTTTCTCCAGCCGTCAGTAGTGGAAACAGCTCAGACAGCATGAGTGCAGGGGATCAACGTCGTGGCAAAAAGCTGCCTTTTATCTAAACCCACACAGCTTTGGCAACTCTTCAGTACCACAGACGATTGCTAGAAATGCTCGTGTGGCCCATGTTTGTCACCTTCTTTCCCTTTCTCCTGTTTTACTACATAATAAACAAGCTTCAGCCTCATCCCTCCAGCTGTTTTGTCAGGGGAGACTCAGGTGGCCCAAACCCTTTGTCCCATGACTCTGGCCATGGACAGAGCAGGCTGCTTTTGCTCTAATTTACCTTGAAGAATGAACTGACTGCGGGTTTCTCTTGGCTTAGGATTTATGATGGCAGGCAGCCTTTGCTGGCTGTTTTGGACCCCATCCTCATCAAAAACGTCCTGGTGAAAGAGTGCTACAACATTTTTACTAATCGCCGGGTAGGTACCTAGTCCCATGCTTTGCTGTGCAGTACAGAGCACATGCAGCAGGAAGGAGGGAGTTTCTTCTTGGCTTCTGTTCTCCTCTGAGCCCTCCAGCAAGTACTTGCTCTCTGATGTGCCCCAGTTTATTGATGGTACCAACATCAAAACTCTGCTAGGGAGGTTTAGGGGCCACTCTGGCTGGGACATTGGGCCATCAGCCCTAGGGCTGGTGTTAAAAACTCTTACACTTTTGTTTCCATTTCTGTTGTTTGCTGGTTGAGGTAGAGCTGACATGACTTCAGGGGCCAAGTAAATGCTCCATGGTAGGTTTTTTCTTTGCATTTCTGTCACTGGAAGGGGGCTGTAAACATTCCCCTGTCTCCTGTTCTCCTGTGCAGAACTTTCGTCTGAACGGCATCCTGGAGTCGGCCCTCAACGTGGCTGAAGATGAGCAGTGGAAAAGGATTCGTACGGTGCTGTCTCCAACCTTCACCAGTGGGAAGCTGAAGGAGGTAAAGCACTGGTACTTTGCATCACTAGCTGAAGGAGAATGGGGCTGTTTCTGAGTGCAGACCTTCCCCTCAAATGGGGAAGTCGCCCTGTTTGCCAGGACCACATCCATGAGCACCTGCATTGTTGGTACCATTCAGCAACGCAGTGTCTGTCTGCCATCCTGGGAGGGAGGCAGGAGAAGGGGGTGGGGGATGAAACAGCACACGAGATATTGCAAGCTGAGGCTGTTGGCCCTGCGGCCTCTATGTTCATCCTGCTAAACACATCACTCAGACTGGGGCTGTCCATTTTCCGTGCACCATGTTCACTCCCAGCTGGAGTGGACACTTAGCTGGAATGGGAGCTGTGTCTGGATTTTTGGAGGAGAGCCTTGCTCAGTCCTAGTCAGATGAGCTCTCTGGACAGATTGTTAAGATGAGAGAAAGCAATGTCTGAGGCCTGGAAATGAGAGTTTCCCCTTGCTCCTCCACTTTGCCCTTCCCCCCACAAGCTGTACATGGCAGGTGGCAGATGGCAGTGTGGCCCAGCCTTGTTTGGTGGCAGGCAAAGAGTCAATAGTGCTTTCTGCTTTGGTTTGCATTTCAGATGTTCCATATCATTAATCACTATGGTGAAAAACTAGTGAAAAACATTGAGAAGAAAGTGGCTAATGATGAGTTCGTGACTGCGAAGGAGTGAGTAACGTGTGGGGCTGACAGCAAAGGGTTTGTATTCGGTGTGGGGAAGGGGCTGTTCTGGAGAGCCTTTCCCACGCTGCAGCATGGAGCCCTTGTCAGCTATGGAAGCAAACTCCACAGCAGTCACGGGCATGGCGTGTTCCTCAGCAGTGGGCTTGCTGTGCTCTGCTCTGCTCAAATGGGAGAGCTGTGCCCTTTTCCCCATTTCATTTTACTGGGGACGCATTTTGAGGAAGGAATCATTTTCCAGGATTTTTCCAGTAGCCGCACAAGATGTGGTATTTTTGGATGTCATTTTTGCAATCTCTTTTACAGATGAAAATCAGAATATAGTCTTTGTTACCCTGGACTGCAGTTCAGTCCTTTCCAGCTACAGCATAGGTTTTTGAAGCTGAGAAAAATTGGGGGAATGAATGCAACTGGGGAAACTTCAGAAAATACAATGATGCTTACTGCCAGATCGGGACAGACCTACTATGTTAGGACCCTGCATTAACAGAGATTCCCTCTCACAAGGATTGTTCCTAGATGGGCTCTGATTTACTGCTGTGGTTGGGTGCATCTTGTTCACTCTCTCTTCTTCTCTACTCAGCATTTTTGGAGCTTACAGCATGGATGTGGTGACCAGCACTTCCTTCAGTGTCAATGTTGACTCCATGAACAACCCCAATGACCCCTTTGTCACCAACATTAAGAAATTTCTCCAATTCAGTTTCCTAAGTCCTATGTTCTTACTCTTAGGTATGACGAACCTCATCTCATACAGCCCTGAATCGATGTCAAAGGTGCTGCATTTTCTGGTAGCTCCCTTAGTAGCTTTGAGTCCTTTTTGCCATATGGGAGGTGCTCAGCACTTTGTGGGATTGGATTTATAGTCTCAGATCTGCAGAAATATTTCCCCAGGGAAACTACAGCCAGGGTTTGTATAGCCCATGTGGGTTTGGCAGCATCCTGCTATGAGCAGAGACCCTGTTTGCAGAGATGCTGGAGAGCTGCTCTATCACACAGAGCTGCACTTAGTGTGGTGTTGTGGTCGTAAAGTAACATATGGAGGAGATTCTCAAGTGCTATTGCATCCCAGCCCTGGTTAGGTAAAAAGAGATGGAGGCAACAAAAAGGGTCAGGGTCCAGACGTACTGCTCCTTTCTATGCTTTGTGCCAGTTCTGATTTTCTCAGGGCCCCTTTGAGCTCAAGTATGTTGGTCTCTTCTTTCCTTTTAGTGTTGTTCCCCTTTTTTATCCCTGTGCTGGAAAAGATGAAGGTGACTCTGTTACCCTCAGACGTCATGGACTTTTTCAAGAACGTCTTCATAAAAATGAAGAAGGAACGGGAAAAGGGCGGCAGCACGGTGAGTCTGGTGTAGTTGGCCTCTTCTCTTCAGAAGTCCTGAGTGCAGGAGGAACCTGGTGGCATCTTCAGAAGCTGTGGTGTGTCACCTGCTCTCCAACCCCACCAAACCTGAGAAAGGCCAGAACCACGCCCTGCCTGGGCGTCCAAGTGGAGAAAATATCTGTGTTCCTAGAGGGTCTGTAGTCTAGACCTCATCATGCACTGAAGCCATGAGCTGTGAGTGGAGCAGGTGTCTCAGCAAGGGACTTGTGCTGGACAAGGTTTGCCTCCTCCCCACCCACATCTTCTCTGCCTCTGTTTCTCCCCAGGACCGGGTGGATTTCCTGCAGCTCATGATTGAATCGCAGAACTCACATGATGGCTCCAAGTCTGCTGAGACCAACTTGGACAAAAGTATGTCTTGAGATCTGTCCTCCTCTCAGCAGAAAGTAGTTCCTTGTCCATTTAAAAGGGAAGTAGGGAGAGGATTTTAGTTGTTAATCCCATGAAAGATTCAAGGTCTCAGTAGTGGGGCCGTAATGATGTTTATCACAGATCAGCCATATTTTTATTATATCTCATTTCTTGGGATAAATTCTGAGATATGTTTGTGCAACAAAGAGCAAAAAGAGTGAGTAGCTCCTTACCACCATTTTTTATTTTGTCTTCTCTGAAGGCCAGCAATGTTGGCTGTATATCAAAAAGCGCACACAGCACATACACTGTGTGTACCTTGCTCACCTGTGAGCTCATCTCTGTTCCCCATCCTAGGTAAACTGCAAGAAGATAAAGGCTCAGCCAAGGCATAGTCCCAGTCTGTCAATTCAAGGCAGGATGCTTCTAAACTTTTGAGGTGCCAGGACAGGGAATTTGTAGAACACCCTGCACTGCATCCTGCACCATTTTGTGGTACCAGAGGGTGAGCTGGATGTTTCCTTTACCAACTGTTACGTAGCTAGGAGTAGCATTAGCTAGGCTGATGACTGGGATCCTGAATTCCCAAGGGTTGATTACTGTAGTTTTCAGCTTCTTGTATGTGCTTTTATGCCTTTTTTTTCAGCATTAAGTGATGAGGAGGTTCTGGCCCAGGCTCTTATCTTTGTCTTTGCTGGCTATGAGACCACGAGCTCCACCCTCAGCTACATAGCCTACAACCTGGCCACCCACCCTGACGTGCAGCAGCGACTCCAGGACGAGGTCGATGCACACCTGCCCAACAAGGTAAAGCACGGTGGGAAGATGCTGGGCTTGTTCCCACCTGCCTTGCAAACCGTGGTTGGAGACAAAACAGAGTGGCAGAGGTGCTGGCACTGAGATTCCCCCTTCCCTGGAAGCACTGGGGGGCTGTAGGGGTGGGAGTTGCAGTGCTGTGTTCTCAGCCCCCCCTTTCCTCCCCCAGGCCACTCCCACGTACAGCGCCGTCACTCAGATGGAGTACCTGGATATGGTGGTGAACGAATCCATCCGGCTCTACCCCGTCGGGGGCCGGCTCGAGAGGGTCTGCAAGAAGACTGTGGAGCTCAATGGTGTGACTATTCCAGAGGGAATGGTGGTCTTGATCCCAGCCTTCGTGCTGCACCGGGACCCGCAGTACTGGCCAGAGCCGGACGAGTTCAGGCCTGAGAGGTGAGGGCCATGTGGGGGAGGGATAGCTGCATGCTCCACCTCAGCCCTGGGAGTGGAAATGGCAGCAAAAGTGGGGAATGCGTGATTATAACATTTAAATTAGGCATTTATCATTGTCTGACATCTAGTCCCAGCATTACCGTGAGGGGAGTTTTATGATCTACATCCATAAACTGTGCATGGAATTTAATTAACTGCATTGAAGGGAGCAACAGTGAGAGCAGCTCCCAGCAGCTGTAACACTGAGGGGTTTATGGCCAGATTTTAAAGCAAGAGCCATTGGGTGACTGGCACAATGCCCTGCAAATCAGCAGTGGAAGGGCAAAGATGGTTAGGAAATAAAACTTAATTTTTACCTCAAGTTATGAAGCAATCTTTGCTTAGGACCTCTGTCAGACCCTGCAAAATGAGGCAATAGCCCGAGGCAGACCTGGGATGCCATGAACCTGGTAGTCTTCAGATGGCCACCAAGACACTGAGGCTTGGTCCAGAGAGAGCAGGACCAAACCTCTGCCCTTGCACCTGGAGCTGAAATACCCCTGGAAATTAATCCTGGTGTGGGGATGCGGTGACCTTTGGGACAAAATGTGGCAGCAGTATCAGGCAGAAGCAGCTATGGAGCCTATGGTCACCTTGTGTTGAATTCAGAAGGAAACACCCAAATGGGAGTGCTCTGGCAATGGGCCAGGCTACACCAGTTGCTCCAGTAGCCACATCCTTGTTCCAGATGTCAAACTGGGCATGGGTAGCTGGACAGGAGCTCTTTAGGGCTCACTTTCCTTGCTGGGAGTTCATCAGAGGGAAGTGCTGATGTCTCAGGAGTGAGATACTCTACTTCTGACTTAGCACGGCTGAGGTTTGTACCTGGACCTCGTGCACTGGGAATGAAAAGCCTTCTGACATGAAAACTAACTGATCACTAAGAAGTATTACTGAAAATGCTCAGTGGCAAATTTCTCTGTGAAGCTGGTTGTTCTTCCCTGTTTTTCATGATGAGGAGAGGAATGGGGCTGGCATGTCTCAAAAGCAGCCCTGCCTTTAGTCACGCAGGGGGAGAACGTCTTTGTGTGCGCTCGGGCCTTTGATCTACAGGGAAGCCGTGGAGCTGTAGACCTGTGTGGTTTAGGGTTTGAAATCTGGGTTCAGTTTTGGAGCTGAGAGGGAGTTCTGAGAAAAGAATAGTTATGAAATCCATTAGTGTATTTCAGGTATTCCCAGGTGACCCAAAGCACCTGGATTTGCACAACCGAATCCAAGCAGTAGGATGAAAGCAGAGGCATAAGGTACCTATTGAGACAGAAATAAGGGACTTAGCTGGGTTCCTCTAATATGCACAGAAACACAAAAAAGCTTTTGCCTTCCCAGACCCCTCATCACTTCAGATTTGGAAGCTGACACATCCTGGAGCAGCAGACCTTGCTAACTTGTTGTTTTTTGGTTGTAATCAGGTTCAGTAAAGAGAATAAAGAGGGTATTGACCCCTACACCTTCCTGCCGTTCGGGGCTGGCCCCAGGAACTGCATAGGGATGAGGTTTGCTCTCCTCGTCGTGAAAGTGGCCGTGGTCGTCCTGTTGCAGAACTTCTCATTCAGAACCTGCAAAGACACACCGGTGAGGATGTGGGGTGATGTGTCTCGTTATCTTCCCCTACCCCCACTGAGATCGTCCTACCATTACATGGGAATAAGTGTTTAAATTTTCTCAGTTAATTTTAAGGGGTTCACCACAAGTTACTGATGCTTTTTTCAAAAAGCCTCTACAGAAGCATATTTAACGTTGGTGGGATATTTTAGGGTGAAATCCCTGAAGTCCTATGCCTATCTTTGGGTGCACCTAAATTGTGGGCACCTCTCCCTGGCAGGGCACTGTTGGTCTGTCTGACCCAGCTTAGGAAGACCCTGCTCCAGAGAGCAGGAAAAGAATATCCCCCAGCCTGTGCCAAAGCTGAGCTCTGCAACACAAACATGACTATTCTTTGTGGGACATCCCAAGACACCAAAATTCATCTCTTATGGGCCAGGGCAGTCCCTGAAGGGTAGCGATTTTCAAGCAAGCACAATCTGGGTTAAGTTTGAATTGGTGACCCTCTCCCTCTTTTAGACTAAGCAGGATCCCACCAGGCTTTGGTTTTGCCCAGGATCCCAGTGAATGCTGCATACAGTACTGATAGGATGGGCCTGGCAGGGTGGGAGCGTTTGACATGAAATAAATGCAGGAGCTGTTGGAAATGATGTGTTAGTCCAGCCCTGCTGAGAGCACGGCAGCTCTCTGTGCCTCAGGCAGGCAGCACTGTGGTGTTTCTAGCCCGACCCAGCTCCCTGCACTCACTGCTGCAAAAAGGTGGGCCATTGTTACATTCTGTTGGTGAGGAGAGCTTGGGAAATCAGAGCAGAGGGGGCAACAAGTCACTCAAAGGACGTTTGTTGTAAGAAACAGAAAAATCCTTATTAAATTACTACTTGGCACGGGTGCTCAGCTGGAATCTCTGCAGATTCAGATTGCAGCTCAACTAGTAACCTGGAGGTGAAAGACTGTAATAGTCCATTAACAATGCAGTGACCTATCCACCCTCCCCCAAGTCTAATGACATTTTTCTAGTCCTCTGCAATCCATAAAATTGATTCTTTTTATAACTGCCTTTAATTAAAAGGAGACAAGTTAAATATGTATTGTATTATTGGTGCCCATAGGTTTATGGGGCTCTTTCAGCCCTTTTTTCTACAGAAGGTGTCATGTACATCAGATCAGAGTGGGAGGGAAAAATTCATGCTGGAACATCCCTTCGGAACATGTATATGGAAGCTGCAGCCTCCTCTGACTGCTCTACTGATGGCACACTGGGCTCCAAGCCATATTGCTTAAATTTCCTGAAACAAAGCTTACTGGGCTACGGGGTGCAAATGTGGCCTTTTGGGCTGGTGGTGTCACCCTTGTCATGAGGGGGAGAGGAGGAGCTGGGCTATGAGCAGCATCCATTGGTGGGAGAGACTTTAAACACTTCCCTCCTGCAAGATGACTCCCTCCAACATGAGCTTTAAACATTGCTTCTAATGAGATTCCCAGCCTACCCCATGGAAACCTTTCATGTCGAGGATGCTTTTGCTTTGGAACTCGGTCTGAGCAGCGATTTTAGTTTTGCTCTTCCTGGAGAGCTTATTGCTCCTCCAGCTCCCATTATGATCTAGCTGCCCTTAGCACTGACACACTTCTGCGTTAAACAAAATGGCACTGCATGCCCCTATTTAGCTGCAGCGCCCTGGGTGGGATTTGGCTGCTCTTCCCTCCACGTGCAGCCTGTTGATCAGTGCACCGAGCTCTTTGTACCGCGCCACGTGAAAGCCAGAACTCACCAACCAGGTTATCCAAGAGCTGAGGGCTGTTAAACACCAGCTGGTGGCTGCTTTGCATGAGCAGTAGTGATGCTCCTGCTGTAGGTACACCTATGAGCTGGGAAATGCATTGAAAACAAGTGGTAGCTGGGATGTGTGTGAGCTGTAGGGCTCCTGTTGTCCTGTCTGTCCTTTCTCCCAGCTGATGTGGCTGTTTCATTGTTTTTCTTCTGCTCAAGATCCCGCTGGTCCTGGACTCAAAAGGTTTCATGCAGCCAAAGAAGCCCATTGTCCTGAAGATGGTCCCCAGAGCCCAGGCTGACCTGAAGAAGTGAAGAAAGCGGGAACGGAGCAAGAGACTCTTATTTAATGGTGCCTCCTCCCCCTCTTGAGAGGAGACCAAGTTGATGTGTGCGCTGTAGGGATGTTAGGGGTGCAGCCCCGCCATTTCATGGGGTTTGGCCCAGCACAATTACATGAGCATTATCCTAATGAACACGAGCCCCAGGTCCTGCTGCCCCCAATCACAATAGGCATTTTGCAAGACCATTTGCACTCGAGTTATTTGGGCATTTTTTGCTCTCTCTCTCTCTCTGAAGAGGCACTTTTCTAAGCAATTTGATTCCAGACACTGTCAGTCTCTTCTGGCAGTGTAATTTAAATCAAGATAAGGAGAGCAAATTGCACATAGTTAAGTAATGCTGCCATTGCTCCTGTTCCCACTGCCTGCTGGGTGACTCTGTGTGTCTTCTGGTTTTATTCTCCTGGGAATGCAGAGTTGTCCAGGGCTATTTCCTCAGCTCTGTGCTATGACCCTGACAAGTGTTAAAATGGTCATGTCCTTACAGGACTGAATGCCTGCAGCAGATTTTCTGATGCTGATTTATTTAGATTTTGGTATGATTTTAGCTGGCTTTTGTGTGATTCCAAGTGCAGCTGAGTTAACTGGAGGAGCCCTGAGAGGAGCAGTTACCCCTATCGACTGCAGATTTGCAGAGTGGGAGAGAAGTGTCCCACATGTGTTTCCTGATTGTTTGCTTATTTTATCATGGGCATCCAGCCATCTTCCATGGAAGGGATTGTCAACACAGGACCATCCCTACTGCCATCATGACCCCCTTTAGTCTGATTTATATTAGGCCACTGTAAGACCAACGTAACTAACTTAATAATTATGCAGGGTGCAGCACTGAGAGCCTTCAGATGTCCTGGACAGCCCTGTCTGGAAGAAAGGTGCCTTTGCCTATTAAGAGCTTCAAAATCTTGCCAAACTTTGTAATTTTTGTACAGTCTAGAATTTCTTATTATTCCTCCAAAAAGTGCTGCTGGAATGCTAACTGCAATAAAAAGTTCACTTACCTCTCCTGTGACCAGCTGATGGCAAGCTCTGCTGCTGTGCTTTCTCCATACACAAGTGACTCCAGCTGAAGATCTCATAAGCCTTTGGCCAGGTGACAACATCCCATCACCTCTCCCAGCTGGATTCCTCCCTTCTTTGGTGGAATCCTCAAAAATCAGTGCCGCAGAGTGGAGATAGAAGCTCTCTTGTTCAATTCATTCTTCTGCTGTCACCTTGTGACACCACAAATCACTGGGCACATGGTCCTGCTGCTCTCAGCCAAGCATTTGTCTTGCTGTGAGAGTGGAGGGATTTGATTCTGCACAGCAGCTGACCTCATACACGGTTCAGAGTGCTCTCTGTGCTCTCCTAAACACCTCATGCACCTGCTCCACCCTTCCACAGAACCAAGTCTTCTGCTTCAGAGCTGTCGGATTTTGGCACTGGGTGAAGTACCTGCGTGTGCATATACATCTCACCCACTCAGTACCATATATAATGGTGCTTGGATTCCTGGGAGCTGAAAACTCCTGTTATCCTGCATGAATCCCTGTGGGTACCATCAGTGCTAAGAGCTGCTCCTGGAGGTGCAGAGTTGGAGGCACAACAGCCCAGAAGGAATGGCTGAGCAGAGTCATTGATGGTGGGAAGTGATTTCTATTGCAAAAGGAGCTTTATTCACTACATAGTTTTTATATTTCTTTTATATTCTTTGATATAGAGGTAGATAGATTATACATGTTATTATATATTCTTTTCATACTTGCTTTCTCTATTTTTTAGGAATTGAGTAGAAAACCTCAGAAGAGATATACTAACCTTTCTGCAGTAAATTAAATTCCCCAGTGAAAGACACCCTTGACTGGAAGTGTAGGGGAGGAGTGAGGCTGCTTCTGTAGAGAGTCATCAATGAGCTGGGTGAAGGGTTAGAAAATTCCCAGCAGCTCAGGCAGCCTTCTGCCCTCGTCACCTGCAGCACTGCAGCTCCCTTCTGCCACCCGTGTACAAAAGTGACAATTCATCTTTGTTTTCAGCTGTTGCTGTCCCCTTTTTCAAAGTCATGGCAGGGTGTTTGTGACAGTACACGGACAAAATGTACAGGCAGTCAGACCCCTGGAGGACAAACAGCTGAAAAGTGCCTGTACCACCACAGTGGTTCATAAAAAGGGCGTGGAAAATCCTCAGGTCTCTGCCTTGAGAAGTGACCGAGAAGATGAGGGTGCCGAAGTCACCTGCAGTGTCACAGGTCAGGGCTGAATTAATAACCTTGCCGGGGCAAAGGCCAGAGCTTGCCCGGTAGCAGTGAGAACAGGGTTTTGCCTCTTCACCCCATGCCCAAGTTGGAATTAATCACTCACACAGAAATGTCAACACTACGGGAAAACATCCTTCAGGATAATCTCTCACACAAAGCTGCTTAACATTTTGGAAATATACAGTTCACTTGGAGGTGTCAAAGGATTTCAGCCCCTCTCATGTCTGTTCAAAGGCATCTTCATCTGCTGCACCCCCTGCCAAGGGAGTGGGGAGCAGAGCTGGGCTGGGAATGCTGCTGTACCTGCAGAGAGACGGACACAGCACTGCCTCATCCCCCCGCACCTGCTTGGGCTTCTGGCAAGGGACAAAACGGTTGAGTTCTGCCAAATCTCATCTTTGTTTTGCTGAACTTTGTACTTAAGAGCAGGAAACGCACATCTCTGTAGGTTCTCAAGTGTCCTAGAGGGAGGTTTGCCAGCAGATTTGGCTTTGGGGAGTGGTTTGGGACCTTGCAGTGGGGAATTGCTTGGATGCTGTGAGTTTTCCAGCAGGGTCAGGACCTGGGATGCTGTTTCTTGGGTTTATTCCAGACTAAGCAGCTATTTGGGAGAGGTTCGGTGTCAACCCTTTCTGGTCCGATTTCCAGAGGTAACAAGCAAGCACCACTCCCCCATATCCAGGGAAATGAGCTGTGCTTTTCTGCAGCCCTGTGCCTCGATTTACCTGCACCTAGAATTTTTTAAAAATTATTTACACTTAGGCAATAGTGAAATTTGATATGTGTCCACCTTGTGCCATGCTTTGATTCAGATCCCAGCAAGGTCCCAGAGTGAGCAAATGGGTTTCCTTTTGGAGGACACTAAAGCAGATGTGCTTCAGGAGCTCCCTTAATATGCTCCAGCTGCTGACAGCTTGAAGCAAGTCCTCCACTCCCCCTAAAAAACATCCAGGATGATTATAGGGCCCTCAGCGTGAACTCCTCTGCTCTGCATATCCCCCTCCTATGGCAAAGTGCTGCTTCCCAGGGCAAAACAGGTTCAGCTCAGCACCAGCTCCTTCTGGGATGACAGTGCCCCCTCGAGTGGCATCACTCCAATCTGGTCCTACTCATTTCTGCTTCAATTATTTAGGCTCCTTTCAAGCGAGAGCACCCACTTGCATTTCACAGCGTGCTCCCTCTCTGAAGTGCCATCGCTGTGGGCTCACCAAGTGCTCCAGTGCTCCCGGGGCCAGGCCCAGGTGGACTAATCATGCCTGCTACAATTTACAAGAAACCTGGGGCTTTCCTGCCCCTGCCCCTGGCTTGCATAGAGGTTGTCTGTGTTACTGCTGCTGGTGCTGTACTGTACCTGCTGCTGAGGAGAGACAGGCCTCCAGACACCCGTATTGAATGCTCAATTCGGTTAAAATCAATGGGATAATCAGCCCACAGAGTCTGCCCAAAGGTCAGGAAGCAGTGATTTTTCCTCCAGCAACTTTGGTCCTGAGCTCTTGTTTCAGTGTGAAGATTGCAAGCAGAAGCACTTCAGCAGGTAGGTTATCAAAGGGTTATGAGTGCTGCTAGTTAGCTGACAGGCTAACGTAACAAGGGCCTAACACAGTCCCCTAAAACAGGGAGGTAAGTTCTTGGCAGTGAAAATGAGCAGGAGATGGTGCAGGGCAGGCTGGTGTCCTGCAGGGCAAAATGCAAAGAGCCTTGAAGAGGAGCCCACCAAGGTGGGGAAGGAGGAGGATGTCAGGAGAAAGGGGTGCTGTGGGAAGGACCAGGTGGGGATAACCCCTTTTTCTCACCCCATCCCCCAAATTTCATCCCCCACCTTGTGTCTCCTCAGTCCCACGTGTGCCCGCAGCAACCATCAGCAGAGCCAAAGGCCACAGCAGTGGGAGGACCCGTCTTTACCCCTCTCATCACTCCAGCACACGTTCTCTAGCAGCTGGACACACAACATACTGCGGGCTGAATTTGCAGAGACACTTTGATCTTTCATTTTTAAGCTCAGTGATTCAATCCCCCACAGAGCCAAGGTAAACGGCGGCGATGCCGCTTCGGCGGGCTCGAGGTTCCAAGTCAAACAGCAGTCGTTTAACCACACTTTCAAAGCTCGTATCATTTGAATGTCATATGTCAAACTGATGCTACTTCCACTGAAGGCAAATAGCTGTTTATTCCCCTCACAGCTGCCCAGCAGTCTGACATTCATTACCGAAGCCTTGCAGCTGCCAGGGATTGAAGCTACCTGTAGGAGTGCGTCTATCAAAGCCTTCCACCTCTTAAGGGTTATTCCCTGTAATACCAGCTCATACATTTTAGTTCAGGCTCATTTTACAGCGGGTGTAGTTCTGCAGTTGTTTTTTCCTACGTGTGAACAAGGTCAGACATTGTTTTTTGCCCATTCCCTCCCAAATTATGTCCTTAGCTCATTTTTCATGGTTTCTCCTGGGTTCAGGCTTGCTGTCACTGTGCACCAGCCCCTGAGGTTTATGATGTGAATGTTCCACAGCTGTGGGCAGCAGCGAGCACATAGGACTGCGGTGCTGGTGGTCCAGTCGCAGCATCTTGATGCAGCTCAGCTCTGCTTGAGGCCAGCACTGTGGATTCTATTTCTGGGACATAAGATCATGCACGAAATACCTGATATTTTGTAGTTTATTAGGCACTAAAGTGTTCAATTGGCTGCACAGGAGTTTACAGAAGGAAAAAAAAAAAGAGGCAACCAAGATGATGAGATTAGTTTGCATTTAGACAGTGCCCTGAACCCCACAGAGCAATTTACACCTGTGCGAGGAATCTGCAGAGTTCTATTGAATCAGACCCGGAGCGTTTTACAGCCACTTTGCACGAGCATAAACGACAGCATAAGGTGCAAAGGAAACAGCCGGCCGGACAATTACAGAGCGTCTTCACACGCCTTATTAATCCTCATTACAGTCCTCTGTGCTGAGACTCGGCGTCTTCCCTTCCCCGACCAGGGCCAGCGAGGCTGTGGAGCCAATTTAGCCACCTGCCAAACTCGCAGGGTCTGACTGCTGCTACTGACGTGTCCTTGGTCCTGGGGAGCTGGATGCTCCTCGCCAGAGCCTGAGATGCATCCTCCTGAATTACAGTGATGGAAACCTCGGCTGCCTCCTGCCTTACCAGGAATGTGTTACCTTCTCAGCAATGTGTTGCTATGCTCAACTCTCTGTATGTCTTAGTGTCCTTTTTTTTTTATTTTAAGCACAGCTCCATGGGTGTCTCAGAAAGTGAGCTGGTGTTCATCCAAAAGATGGAACCCAGTTTCTTGCCTGTGCTGATACACCCATGAAACAGCTCTGGGTGCTGTGTGTTCATGCAGGGTCGGGAGCCTCAGGACACNGGGGGGGGGGGGGGGGGGAAGGATTATTCAGATGCTGTCGGAGCAAGGGGCTGGATGCACTGCCAGCACGTGTCTGAGCCATGCCTGTGCACTCAGGTTAACGACCCAAAATACAGCTGCCAGCATCGCTCTGTCTACAGGGACATTTCACGGGTGGTGTGACTGTTTGCTGTAGCTCTCACGTTTATGGCTGTTACTGAAACGCCTTAAAAGAGTGCAGCTACCCAGTGTTTCTCAGCACTCCCAGAGCGCTCGCCCTGGTTCCCAATCACAACCTCCTGCTTAAAAGCTGATAGACCTTAACTTTTCCCAGTGAAAATGACAAGAAAGACCTGGAGAGTGTAGAGCCGTGCAGGCAGGAGACAGCCTGAATAGTTAGACCAGTTGTACACAGTCATGAGATTAGCTGTCTAATGTCCTTTCTGGGAATCTTATTAATGTTATCTTATTATTTCATAATAGATATAACCCATGTGCTAGTGCTGGCAGGCTGTAATTGGGCCTTGCCAGGGAATTACTCATATTTTTCATTCTTGAAGGAATGAAGAGCATATTCAGTTATGCTAACGACCTCATTTGTGTGGATTCCATTCACTTGGTACGTCTGGCTCGTGAAGAATTGCAGCCAGAGTGATGATTTCTCACTCCAAGTAAGCATCGAGGTGTCTCTCAGCAGATGCTCTCCCCTCCAGATGCTGAGCTGATACTTCACCGTGCTTGCCTCTCCTCTGGCAGCTGCAGACTTGCCCAGAGGTGGTTTTTTTTCAGCACACATTTTGCTGATGGTGATGTCTTTCTCTCTTGGTGTCTTGGGGTGCTGCAGGAGCCATGGAGCTCTTTGAAATGGAGCAATGTTATCTATTGCTGCTTTATAAATCCTTTCTGCCTGTTTAGTACCCCTTGTTTGGGCCTTGGGCCGTTGTGCCTACCCAAGTTCTTCACTGAGGGTTTTTTAACTCTCCACAGGGTATAAATGATAGTTTCAGCTGTGGAGAACCCTCCTCCCTATACTGACAATTACTCTCTGTGTGCGTATCAAAGCACATGCAACGTACTCATGTCAATAAAACCCTTTCTAATTCTTTTTTATCCTCCCCAGGGGAGCCCTTAGAACCCCATGGAACCTCGAGCAGCCCTTTAATTCCTCTTGCTTTGGTCCCCGCTGCTGCTCGGGGCCTGTTGTTGGAGCAGCTGTGAAAAATGCTGCTCCCTAATGGAGCCGAGCGGGGGCTGCTGAGTGACACAAAGCTTTACCTGCCCACGGGGACCCGGCTGCCTCCGCAGCCTGATCAGAAATGTTCCCCTGCATTTGTTTGTAAAACGTCTTCAGCCAGCCAGGAGAAATGTCCCTTGAAGTCAACTAACCAAATAAATAAATAACAGTCAAAGAAAATCCAGAAAGAGGGAAAAAAAAAAGTTTCTAGAGGGAAATAAGTGATGGATTGAAAGAGATTTGAGGCTGTTTTGTCGTACAACTCCATGCACGATGTGACAGGAGAGAGTCCTCACTGCGCTGCTTCCTGTCTTCTGCTTTAAATGAAGTCCTAAAAATGCTGATTTAAAAGGGTTGAGGAAACAAAGTAAAATAGTCTGATGTACACTGTGGATGTTTTTTAGCCCTTCTGAACTTTTTTCATGATATGCCTGCCGCTGGCTGTGTCAAAATAAAGCTCCTCAAGTGAGATGCAGGAGGGAAGCAGGAGCTATGAGAAGTTTTTCAGTGTTCACGCACAAATCTGAGCAAAGAGAGGAATAATTTCACTTCCCACATATAATAATGTCCAACAACAGGAACCCTGACCTGGAATGTTTCTTTGCTTTCCAAAGGCATCCCTGAGTGGTCTGTGGAGAACAGAGGGAAATGTTGATTAATACCACTGTTAATGCAAATAAACACAGACTAGCATTCCAAGGACCATGATTTCTTCTCAAAGCATCCAAGGATAGCAACAGATGCAATAAAGCAGAAATTCATTTTGGCTGCCAAGGGATGATGTTTCCTACTTTGGACACAAGCCTGGCGGGGAACAAACCACCCTTAGCAGAGCAGCCTGTGACCTTGAAGGTCTTGTAGGTTGGAAAAACCATCATCTCAGACCTGAATGATCCCAAGGGAAACTTCCGAACCCCTGTGAAGGGCCCAGTACCATCTCCTGACCTGCCTGGGACCTGGATGCTCTTCCTGTTCAATGGAAATGTCCACTGGCTTTTTCCATCTGCCGATTTATCTCATTGATTTGACCAAAGGAATCATGGGATTGAAAGAAAATTAATAGTTCCTAGCCCAGCCAGCTCCTTATTTTGATTCATTCCATTCTTGTCACTTTGAGTGAGCTAAAGAATTAATTGTGTTACCAAAAATAATTAAGGCTAATATCACACCGATTACACTGGCCAATTCTAACAATAATGTTGGTAAGAACATCTAAATAACCTGATATGTAATTATAGTCTGGCTGTTCAGTGATGTGCAGGTTTGGGGCTTTCTCTCCCTCCAAATTTTGGCCGGCCACATTGATTAAATGAGAATTTCTTATAGCTAGTGTTCAAATTATCAAATACTTGCCTAAAGCAATCCCATTGATCAAATGTATCATTTGTAATACAAATGTTTTTATTAGGAGGCTTTGTTCAAGATAAATGAAGGATCAAATTAACTGGAGATTGGATTGAGTAGAAAATGCTGCAGCTGGATAATTTCAAGCACTGAGGCTGAACGTTTCTTTCAAATGATGAGAAGTCATCAACTAAGTCTTAATATAAAACACACACACGCAGAGGCACTGCTGTATCGATTCCTTTCATTGCTGTGGCACTTTTTATCAAAGTACATTTGGAGTTTGTAAAATAGGCTACAAACCCATCATCTCACTGTGACCGAAGCAGGCTGAGGGTTTCGTCTGGCCAGAATCAGGTGTGCTATCAAAGTGCCAACATGCACCAAAACCTGCCTCCTTCTCCCTCATTTTTTATCCCACTTCTGCTGCCTCTCTTACCACCCAATAAAACTCTGCTCTTAACCCACTCACCTCCTTTAATACAGAACAGGACAATCATTTTCCTCTTTTAGGAAGGAAAACCACTAGAAGAAAGCCAGCAGGAATATTCAACTATTCCAGCAGTCGCTGTAGCACGGCAGGGTCTGGACGTGACTGAGAGTTTATCCATGGCCAGCCAGTGGAAAATGACCATGGGAGTGAAATGCTGTAAGTTCATATATATATACATTTTAATACAGTCTGAATTAGGAAAGCTATTTGGGATTACGGGTTTTTTTTGGCTGCCATGTGGAGCTGTAGATGTTAAGTGGTTGCTTTCTGAAATAACTCTCCCTCCTCTACATCCCGCTCCCAGAGCGACGTGTAAAGTGTTTGCTGATACAGGAATTACAGATGTTGGAGGAGCTGCTATAAAGCCTCCCAAGATTTACATCTCCTCCGTGAGGTTTCTCCACGGGCTGACTTCACAGGGAGAGGTTTTACAGGCGCTCAGGATCCTTTTGAATGTGTCTCCAGAGGCGTTCGCAATAATCAGAGGAAATCCCTTGAAGCCCATCCGTTAAAACACACAGAGTTAGGAAGGGAGCAGGGAGGTCACTTAGTCCCTATGGAAAAACTACTTTTGGCTGATTCAGGGACACAAAGCCAAGTTTTCAACTCGTGCTGAGCGCTGGCTTCACGAGCACCTCCAGATGCTTGCAGCCTCATCCCAGCTCCAGTTTGTTCTGGCTTAGAGCATGAAAATAAATGTAAATCTCCTAAAACTGCTGGGTTTCTTCTGAATTTGGAGTAGAGTGGAAAAATTCAGCTCTTATACCTGGGTCTGACCACTCCTACTGCCCATTCCCAGTGTTCCATTGATGTGTGAGGCTGGTGACCACACAGCTTTTAGGAAGAATTATTACTTTATTCATTACTTCAGTGAAAGAAGTAATGGGCCTGGGTGGAATTACAGGTGGTAATGAAAAATGGAGACTTGTTTTTCTCCAATATTGTTTGTGGCCTCTTCAAATATTTATTTATTTATTTATTTATTTATATGTGTGTATGTTTGCACATGCCATAGGTATGTACTGTGTATTTACAACAGCTATACAAAGAATTACATCTATATATGTTAGTTATGTTGCATCAATGGTTTGGCTCTGGGCTGTGAGGCCTTGTATTTTGCTTTTATGCTCTGGCAATAATAGCTTTTGGCTATTATTTTGGCTGTGGCCAATAACAGCTTATTGCCCACATCGTAAGATTTAAAGCCTGTGACCGTTACGTTTGCTGAAGGAGACTTAAACGTCCCTTTGGAAAACTCCAGTGTATTGGTGCAAAGGTGTATTTTCTCCAGGAGAACTACAGCTCTTGTAATAAAAGCAAGCAAACAATCATGTTTATGACTTGCATTTAAAGAGGTGGGGAGTGAAAGCAGATTAACCCCTTTGTGCTGGAGCCAAGGCTGCAGCACAAGGACATCGCTGCCCTCTGCCCAGGAAAGGGAGGGAGGAAAGCAATGACACGGATGGATAATGGGTAACCTTGTACGAGTCAAGCAATTTCATTTCTGTAGGGGACCCGGGGACTGAAAGCAGCACTAATGCTGATTAATCCCCCTCCCTCATTTCTGTCTCCTAATTTTTCAGTGCTCAAAGCTCTGCCTTCCTTTCAGCTGATTTCTACTGTGTGTGTGTGTCACGACACCTCATGCTCCATGCATGGAATACGTGTAAAATCCTGCCTTTCTCAGCCTGTATCACAGTTTATACCACTGTGCTTATCTCTGCTGATTCTCAAACAACAATTGAGAACAATTCTCAGATACATAATTACTTTAATTACTCTTTTAGTAATTTACCCCAAGAAAAATCTAGCTTCTCCATCAGGCTTTTGGTGTTGTTTTTGTTTCAGGTGAGATTTTGCAGCACTGCATCACTGTTTGGTTCCCAGGGCCAGTCTCAGAGGACAGGATCTGATGGGATATGTGCTGTCTCCCACCTCATTTCTCACCCTTGTCCCAGGTATGAGGGACATCCCTTAAATCCAAAGGGGAGTTAAGTTCATGCTTCTCATAACTCCCCTCATCTCAGCAAAGCTGTTCCAGCTTGTTTTCATTAGGAATTATTGGTTTGGCTTAGTAGGTAATTTGATTTCAGGGGAGAAAAGCATGATCTAGGCTTGGAAATGACTCATCTTTGGCCACCCAAACATTACAACAGCTCTTTGACTCTTTTCTGTGTTGGGAAATCTCAGTTGAGCTCGATGTCCTGCGTCTGCCTCCAGCATCTCCTGGAAAAGCCGTGGAAGTGACTCATGGGTTGCTTCATCCACCAAGGCCGTCAGTGACTGCTGCCAGTGCAAGAAGAGATTTCCCCATCTGGGGCAGCAGCTGGGCTGCTGTGTGCCTGTGAAAGCCGAGGATGTGTGGGAGACAGGCTGCCACAACACAGTCCCAGGCAGGAATGCATCTGAGGATGGAGTTTGGCAGGAGAAGCTGAAAAGGAGAAAGTGTGCAGAAACTGCAGGAGCAAAATCCTGATTTTTATCGCGTTGTTTTCAAAAGGAGGGTGATATTTCTGGGGGATGTGCCAAGGTTTTCAGTACCTGGTTTTCTTTTCTGAGAGCCAGACGGGGCTGCTCAGCAGGCACAGTGGTGAGGTTTAATTGACTGGATTCAAGAAAAAGTGTTCCCACTTGCCAAGGAGGTCAGGCTGGATATGCTGGGTAAGAGCAGGCACTGCTCATCATCTGTGTTCACATACAGTAAGAATAAACAGTAATAGGAGAGCTAACAGAGGTTCTCCTTAGGATGGAACAATAAAAAATGTATTGTTTGGGACAAAATTGTTTTGATTTCTGCCAAAAGTCATGGACAAGAGCTCTGTCTGCGCAGAGACACTGTAAAACCTTGGTCGACTGGTGTCAAGCAGAGGTCTGGGGAGAGCCTTTAGTTGGGCAAGAGATTTTGAACTCTTGCAAGGAGGATCAGCATCTCTAAGCACTGAGGCCCTGCCAGTTGGAGGCCAGTGGGTTTCAGACTTGGTCCTTGCTGTCACAGGAAGCATCATCCCAGTGCTGCTGAGGGGGATTTTACATCTGACTTCAGCTGGGATAGGCTCAAGGATTTGGTTATTAAGCATCCACTCCTTCTGCTTTACTGAATATGTGTGCAAAGATAAACACGAGGAGCAGTTTGTGTCCAAGGGACTGATGTTTTGGATAGCTAAGAAGTGTAAGCACCTTTCTCTCCCTGGAGTGTCAGGGAGGCTGGCTCTGCCTCTTGGCTCTGTCCCCTCTGTGCTGGCCAGGACCACGGGGCAGAACAGAAAATGGCATCACCACCACCATGGCTTTTGGGATTTATTCCTCTGCTTTCCCTACAGACCCCTTCCACTCAAACTCCAATCCAAAACAAGTTTATCAAGCATCATCTCCAGAATATCCATCAGCATCCAGGCATTGTGTGAGAAATGACTTGTCGGGTAAAACTACAGCTGGCATTCGCCTGTTCCGATCCATCTCCTGTCAGCACTCACACCCCTGCTGACAAACTGAATTTCACCTTGATTTCTTCTTCCCGATAACACAGATTAACTGGGAGCTGTGTCATTTTTTTGTTTGCTTTAAAGGCCTGAAGAAGGAGTGATGTGACAGAGGAGATACAGATGTTGTCTGAGGAAATCCTGCCCGCCTGGTCAGCGACTCAGACCAGAGTTTTGCTGAGACACCAGAGGTACCAGTGGCTTCCGTAGGACTTTGGGCACAGCAAATGCAAGCACTTGTGCCATTGTGCTGCTTTAATGCTGTTTTCATGCCTCCCAACCAGCACCTCCCCCAGGCTCCCTGTCTCCATCTTTTCACATGCAGCACGTGATGGTTGGCTGAGATATTGCATGAAGTGACTCTTAGGAGGTCCCTGAGCATCTCTGTGTCCTTGTGTGCAAGGCAAGGACAGCCAGCCCCCAGCTCAGGCAGGCAAGAGCGGAGCTGGTGGCTTCACATCCCGGAACAAAGCCATTTGTACTGTGCCAAGCTCAGATGTATTGCTGGGTATGCATTCATCAGCGAGCAGAGATCATTCCCCCTCACTCTATCCAGAGAAAGAGGCTCTGATGAGATAAATGGTTATTATGAGGTATAGACATTTTTAATTAGCTTCTGCAGACACTGCCACACTGCTAATGAGCCCTTGCCAAGTTTCCTGTGATTCCTCTTTACTTTTTGTAACTCTGTAATAGTAACAATATAATCATTTTCTCTAATAACCATGATAAAACCCAGATAATCCCTCTATAACTCCGGTATAAGCTTCGTGTAATTAAATCAGTTGGTGAAACATTTTTGGTCTGAGGGATGGAGGAATGCAGCACAGCTCTGCTGCTCCATGAAGAGTATTCCCCACATCCTCCTGCCCCCAAATATTGTAAATCTGTACAAGATTTATGAAGTATGAGACTGGAATAGGGTTAAAAAGGCAAATGGTTGTGTTTGGATCTCAAACTACCCCATTGTTGCCAAAGCAGAGGCCAGAATTTTACCAAAGCAGTGAATTTGGTCCTGAGGGAAGAGCCTGACCTGTGCTAAGGTGGGCTGGTGAGCAGGAGCTCCCAAAGCAGGGAGCAGTTCCCAGATGGGTGGGGAGGTGTGAGAAGGGATGAGGGACAGAGACCTCACAGGAGCCCTGCTTTCATCTATGCTTTGAAAGAAGGGCGAGTGTTTCTCAACATAACTGAGAAATGCAATTTAGACAAATAGCTGGCAGCCCCTAGGAAGAGTTGATCCAGTTGCTCGTCTTCCACTGCCCTGCTCTGATTGATGTACCCCAGGTGGTGCCATACCTGCTTATTCTTTCCTACTTTTTCTTTCAGTTACGAGACAAGTTTTTCTATAATTACTCCCCTTTTAAGCATTTCTCATGCAAAAGTACACACACAACGCACAGGAACAGCCTCTCTGCACTCCGGTCTGGGGAATAATCACAGACCTGCCACCCTCCCTCCGGGAGCCTGAGGATGGGGAAGCCTTTTGTGATGCTGCCTTTAGGTGAGGATCTTGCTTCTTACTTTCCTGACTCATCTTTAAGCCCATAGAGTTTATTGGCAAGTTCAAGAAGCTTACTCTGGGCAGAGAAAGGCAGCAGCTTCCCACAGCTCTGCCACTGGCCAGTTCCTGCCAGGACTTCTGAGCAAAGGTTTGGAAAGCAGCGCCATCCCAGACAGTCCTGCCACATTCCCTCATCCTACAGTTTCACAGTTAAAGGGGCTGGGGAGATCAGCAGAAGGGAATGAGCTCCCAAAATCCCCATCCCACATTTCCTGGGTAGCAATTAATGCTACAGCCCGGCCCAGTCAATGGGGCAAGCCCAGCTGGGGACAGTGCAGCGGAGGATGGTGAACTTGTAAAACAAACCTAATTCACTCCCTGAAGCCTCACTGAAGCGCCAAAATGTGTCCAGAGGTGGCTCAGGGCTCTTTGTGGTGACACAGAGGACAAGGGATTCTGGCTGCTGCCTCCTCCTTGTACTCCCCAGGGGCCAGTGACCTTCTGCTGGGGTTTCAATGAGCAGTTTGTACCCATTAGGAGCTGACGGTGATTGGGATGTTTTGTCTCTCCACCTTCTCCTATGCCTCCACACGAGTCATTAAGCAACACTTCAACTCCTCTGCTTTGTGTCTGTCCCCTGTCACCTGTAATGGCTTCATTCATCAGCCTTCCCTTGTTTTGGCTGTATTGCAGTGGGTTTTTTGGTCTGGGTGCACGAAATGCACTGCTCTCCATGGCCTGCCAGCACAAGGCAGTCTTTCACACCTTCTTCTTCCAGCTTTTCTTCTCTGCTGTGTGCTCCCACACCCAGACTTTCCTTTCTCTCCCGTGACCTCCTTCCCTCTGAGCATCTTTCTTGCACCTTGGCTTTAATAACTGACCACAAGAAGAGCTTTGGATATTTTGGGGAGGTTGTTCACATTCACCCTTTTAAGGGAAGGACTAAGAAAAGGATGTTCATGTAGGAGACAGTGAAATGTGTTGTGAAATGGATACAATGCCCTGAGAATGAAACTCTATTATGAGACAGGAAAACTCTAACCTCACCAGAAATCTCTGACAGCGTTTGGACATGTTCTGGTTGGTAGAGCATCCAGATTTTACTGTTTGCAGATTGGGCTCTCAACTGAACCAGGCGCTGAACAAGTGCTTTGCACAGGTCACCGAGTCCAACTTTATTCTAAATAGCTCCAGCCCCAGGCCAAATTCACTCCTGAACTAAATGGACTCATCTCTCCCCCAGAAAGCCACATGCCCTGGCGTGGTCCATCTCCTGCAGCAGCCTGAGGCAGCAGGGATCTCTCAGCAGGGTGGTTCCTGTGGCAGCTTCTCCTGCGGCCACGCGCCGGCCCCGTGCAGGGTTACTGCCTTTCTGCTCCAGTTCCTGCCCCAGCTTGTGAGAGCCTGCAGGGACAGTGTGGTGCTTCAGGGGACATGAAAGGACAGAAGAAGCTGTCCTGGTTCAGCTGGGATAGAGTTAATTTTGTCCTGAGTAGCTGGTACAGTGCTTTGGGTTCCGTGTGAGAAGTGTTGGTGACACCGATGGCTGAGTTGTTGCTGAGGGGAGCTTACCCCACGCCCAGGACTTTTCAGTGCCTTGTGCTCTGCCAGCAGTGAGATGCCATGGCCAGGAGAGGTGACCCAAAGTGGCCAAAGGGATATTCCTACCTTAGGGCACCATGCTCAGTGTATAAACTGGGGGACTTGGCTGGGAGTCCCTGATGGCTGCTGGGGACGGGCTGGGCATTGGTCAGTGGGTGGTGAGCAACTGCAGTGTGCATCCCTTGATTCGCTTGGGATTTATTCCTAACTTGGAGACCCCCAGACAGCAACTAGACAGGCCCTGAACTGTCAGGCAGGGATTTCCTCCAGCTGAGGATGGATGAGGGGCTCCTGGGTTGGGACAGGCAGACCTTGACCAGCCTCACGTGGGCTCTACACCCCACCCACGGGCCCAGAGCCCATTTAAGCTCAGCCTGGTTCTGCTATTCATTTCCTGAGCTCAGCTGGAGACATGCAGGTCTCCAGTGAAAGCATGACCATGCCTCACCATGGACTCCCATCACCTACCTGAGGCATGGGGCCTTTCCCCCAGCATGGAAAGATGTTATTTTGCTTAAAGATTAACCTGGTGGGTTTGTGCCTCGTGCTCTGTGAGTTTGCTGCAAGGGCTGCAGAGGGGCAAACTCTGAGTGTTCGGGGGTGTGGGGACGGCCCTGTGTCCCCTGCCCAGCCCATGTCTGAGCACCACAGCTGCTGCCCTGCAGTTTGGATGAGCTCTCCTCAGCTGCACGGGCTTTGCACAGAGCTGTGACTGCATCAGAAACTCCATGCCTTCAGGAGCTGATGTTTCCGGATGTGAACAAGAGTGAGACCTTGGTGGCCCCAGGCAGGGGCATGGGGAGCAGTGTAATTCCCTTCCTGCCCACAGAGATCCATCCTTTCCTATTTACTGCTGAACATTTTTCATTACAATGCTCTTATGATGCTGTAGGGCTGGAAACATCAGGCTTATAAATCAGAGCCTGTCATTCACAGGCATCATGTTTATTTTACATTAATAAATGCTTTCTGTTAAAATATCACGGATTCAGTTGTGAACCTTGGCTATTATCAGAAGCTTATTGCAATCATTTCCCTTCCCTTTTACTTATGCACATGAAATGCTGTGTTTGATGATGAAGTGGTTTCTGACTAAAGGGATCAGGATGTTTGGGAAGTCGCAGCCCGTATGGCCTCTGTGCTCTGACTTTGCAATTTTGTTGCCTCTGTTCCCCTGGGTTTTACCTCTTTTCGTGCTGGTGAAGGGAGGGAGCACAGAAAGCCTCTTCTTTACTTCACTTTAACGGCTAATTTGAGACTGCAGTCTCACCCTTAGACTAAAAATCTAGGCAGAAAAAAATACTATAAAACACATCTGTAATGCTGGAAGGACTTGAGGATTTCTCTGGGGAGGCCGAGAGCCAGGAGTCCCCTCCTGCCACCTCCAGCATCCGTCACCTGCGAAATGCTCCTGAGAGGAGGCACAGAGAGGGACTGGCCTCGTCATCCTGGGCTGGCTGGCAGGAATCAGAAGGGAGGTGCGTAACCAAGGGATGTTTTTCAGCTGAGAGCCTCCGGCTGTGTGCCATTCCCGATTAACCAGGCACGTCCCTGTGGCCGTGCAGACCCCAGCCAGGCTGAGGGGCAGCTCAGCCGGGGCCTGGCACGGCTCTGCTGCCATCCCACCCCCAGACGGGCACGGGGGGCTCGCAGAGCCTGGTGGAAAGGAGAGCAAAGCTCTGTCCTTCAGCTCTCCTTACATCAAAACTTTATCCTTGAGATGGGAGAGCAAAACTTTGTCCTTGGGATCTCCGTGCGCGGCTCCGGGGCTTTTGGAGCGCCGTGCAAAGCCTGGAGGAGAGCAAAGGCACGGATTTCCTGCAGAGCCTTTCCTCCCCTGGTGCTTTAGCTCAGGTCCGTGGGCAATTAACTGAATTCCAAGCAGACAGGTTTGGGCATCCTGCAGGATCAGTGACGGGTTTCCTGCGGGGCGTGAGCAAGGATGCTCTTGTTTCTCTGAAGCATTAGTAATGATCAGGATTATCCTCTGGCTGCAGTAAAAGCTCTTATACCCACACAGCTTCCATCAGTCTGATCCCAGACAGACCACACAGGCTGCAACAGAGGGCACAGAGGTGGGCAAGTGACTTTTGTACTGATAAACCTTTGTTGGCAATAAGAAGGTGGAGGAGGAGGCTTAAAAGATGCTCTTCTCCCAAAATTTCCACATTAGGTGCAGGATCTGGGCTTTATAAACTTTATGAGAAGATCTGCTGATCGGATATGAAAAATAGATTAGGTGGTTTTTTCCTATCAGCTTCATTTATACTCATTAGAGTGCTGCAAGTAATAATACCAGGAAATAGATTTGCAGGCAGAAGTATGATTTTTAAGTTAAGGATGCTCATTTAATTTCAGCTCTTGTCTCCTAGATGTGCCTCCTCCTAATGCTCTAAATAGCTCTTCTGCCTCTTTGATGTTTACACCCTTCAAATGCATAAAGACAGCTCTCTACAATTCCTCATTTTGCCAAGCAATACATACTTAGTGCTTTTCATCTCTCTCCATAAATCAATCCCTTTCCTCCAACAGGAGCTAGAATAGGATTTTTTCCCTTATTAGATTTGTACTGAGAATTTCTTTTTTCAGAAACAGATAAATGATACAAGGTTTTTTCATGACAAAGCATCCTATCATATATTATTAGCAAACACTTCCACAGTAGAACAGGAATAAAAATAGAAACTGGGCTATAAAAAAAGAATGTGTAGCAGGATAACATTTAATCTCACAGTATGGTACTGAAAGTGGAGCATTTCCTTCACATTTCTTTGCAGATCTTCGGGGAAAGATCCAGGAGGCCTCCTCAGAAACGCTTGGCATCTTTTACTTAAGATTTTCGTTGAATTCTGTGTGATCTTTGACACAGAGTTAATGAATTTTCTCCTTATTCAAAAAGCCCACCCACTGCCTGTGGTGCGTTTGAAGCTTCAGATCCTTCCTCCCGGCTCAGCTGCTGCTCCCTCTTCCCAGCATCTCAGCCTTGGTTGTACCCAGTCTATTCCACAAAACTTTAATTGAGAAACCACCTAAAGGATTAAAAAAAACCCCAGATCCTGCTTATCCCCAAACCAGAATTTTTTATTTACTGATTTTTTGTGGAAGCCATCAAACTTGAACATTTTGGGGTTCTCACCTGGCAGGCCAGGCTGACGGGTCCATGATGTGCAGTTAAGGTTCCTCCCTCTGCCAGACCCTCCCCAGGGATCAGCCCTCAGACTGAGGGGGTGGCTGTGCTGCAGCGAGGTCTTCTATGGAAAACAGCCCCTCTCACATTTCCTGGATTTCTGAAAGCAATTTTGGTTGAAGTCCAGCAACCCCTACAAAAAATGGATTTTAAATGAAATTACAGGTGGAAGATGAATACTCAAATGGACGATTTCAGCAGGTTTTTGTCAGGGAAAGCTCAGGGCTTTGGGGATCAGGCTGCCCTGGGATGGAGGCACGTGTGGGTCACGCTTGGACATGTATCCAGCAGAGAGCCACTTGCCTGGTTCTTCCCTGCATTGCTCTTTCAGCCTTGAGTAGGAGCAGTGAGGAAAGGAGAGGCTGATCCATGGGTTTATTTTCTTTCCTTGTGGCTCCAGGGGTGAATTGGAGAACAGGAACGTTCCCCTGGGGCAGAGCAGCCTGGCAGGGCCAGCTGCTGGTGCTCAAACCCCACCTGGGAGCCAGTTCAGAGATGGGCAGGAGACAAGAGGTTTAAACCTCCAATTATATAATAAATGTGGCAAATAATGAGCTGTGCAGCTGTGGTGTGTATTTAGGGGGGGAGCCTGGAGGGAGCTTCTATCACCTTACAAAGGAGCAGGTGCTGCAAAGGAAACCAATATCTGAAACTTTTAGCAAAATTCCAAAGATCTTCTCTGGAGCTGCTGCCAGCAAGCAGAGAGAAGGCAGAAAACCCAACACAAAGCCAACGTGGCTTTATAATAAACAAAGCAAAGCGGTGCCAGAAGTTGTTGTGTGCTGGGGTTTGTGACTGTGCAATTTAATTTCTCATTGTTCTCGCTGTCCTTAGAGCCGGGTCAGCACAGCAGAGGGTCTGAGCACTTCCCTGGGGCAGCTGCTGCCTGGACACCCTGGCAGGTCTCTGTCTCTGGAATCTCTCTGTTCTTGTTGCAGAAACTTCGTTGCTGCCACCTTGGGGCCTGCTGGGTCCCTGGGAAGATTTATGCTCTGGCATTTTTTTGAAGTTTGGCTTTTGCTTGTTTAAAACAGCTTTTGAATGTGTTTTACTCTGGGTGGTGGTTATAGAATCATAAATTGATTAGGCTGGAAAAGACCTCTGAGATCAAATCCAGCACTGAACCATGTCCCCAGCTGCCACATCTACACATTTTTTTCAGCATTTCCAGGGATGGTGACTCCACCACTTCCCTGAGCAGCCTCTTCCAAAGCTTGACAACCCTTTCCATTAAAAATTTTCTTTAATATCCAACCTAAACCTCCTCTGAAGCAACTTGATGCTGTTTTCTCTTGACCTATCACTTCTTAGCTGGGAGAAGGAACATCAGTAACTAAATGTGGTCGCTCTCAGCCAACCCAAAACTTGCAGGGTCAACTTTTTAAACTGGAAGGCCAGTGTTTCAAAAATGCATGATATTTTTTTGCCCCATTTTAACTGTCTTTCTGATACGTGCTTGAATGTTGCTCTCCCTCCATGGTGAGCCCAAGAACTGCTCAGTTCTTCTATTGCTCCTGGAAACAGATTTCTGTTTCTGCTCCTATTGTTGTTGGGTGGAAATTCAGCACAGCAAGGAACTGGTGGTGGAAAGGTTCCTTAAATTCAGGTTGTGCGTTAATGAAGAGCTCAAACCGACCAGTTCTATGTAAGTTACAAAAAGACTCCCCTGAAGATGGCAGTGGTTTTGGTGTTGAAATGAGCCCCTTGGTGGTGCAGAGCAGGTAAATGCTCCATGCCGTGGCCTGGGCTCTGAGCTTCTCACCTCAGACACTCCCAGGTGGATCTCTCAGCTGGATTTGGAGAGTCTATCCGAAGGCTAAGGTACCCTTCTACCCTTTGGGGTTGTGTAGCTGCTCACAAATACAAATACATCTATGTCTATCTACATGTGGCTGCTACGTCTGTAACAGCCCCGGCTCTCTGCTTCCTGCAAGTTCTGTTCCTTAGGGCAGCACTTAGTCTGTGAACTCCCGGAAGATAAGGCTGTCTTGCTGAGTGTTTCCAACACTCCTAACCCTCCTGGGCTTTCATTTCCCGGCTGGCTTTTAATGTAATGTAAAGATTAGAAATGATATCTTCCATTAAAACTTTATTAGGTGGCTCTTCCACTGAGGAGAGCGGTTTCACTTACTCCCAGCCGAGTGAATTCCAGTCACTGAAAGCTACACATGAAAATGCAGGATGGGGAAGGAGAAAGCCACTTGCAGTCTTGAAAAGGTGAGGAAAAGTAAGAGTAGTTTGTGCAGTGGCCTGTCTGAGACACCTGTAGCTCAGCACAGAGCCCAGGGCCAGAGCTGCTCTGGGCACAGGAGTGCAACAGCCAGTGTGGGAAACACCCCCCTCCTTAACAAGGGGCACCTGCAAATGCATTTTTGCCACTTGTACATCCTGCAGATTTCCCCTGGAGTCTGTTACAATCACTGGGAGCACCAGACATCTGCTCTCTCCCGTGGATCTTGCTCAGGCTGCTGGTGGGGTGATTGATGTGTGGTTACCCCCCAGAGCAGCCTGAGTGGCAGCCGCTGACCTTCCTCAGAGCATCTGCACAGCTCCTCGCCTTCCCTCTGGCTTTTGCTGTGACCTTTGGGTACTGATTGATCCCAGATTAGTGCTTGTTAACAACAAATAGCCTAAAATTAGGATACAAGTAGACAAGTCCTGAAAAGGTTAGACGAGCTTGGGGCAAGTTAGTGCGAGACTCTGCTGGCCATGCTGGTGGTTTGTCTTTGTGCTCTATTTTCCAAAAGTCTTTTCCATTTTTGTTACCTTCAACTTCAAAGCAAAACCAGCAGGACGGCCCCAGGACGGGGGAGCTGTGGTGTGGCACCTGTGGCCCCTCAGCTGGGCTGCCCAGAGCCCCGACACAGTCCAGGGGATGAACTGGAACTTACTTTCCTGGTCTTACTTTTTCGTGGTGTGTGGATGGAATCAGTATTTTGCCAAGTGAAGATGGGTAAATGCATCCAGCTGTGCTGGACTGGCTTCAGCTCATAAGTGGCAGGGAAGGTTTTTCATTTTCCCTTGAGCAGTTATATTGTCTTCCCCACTCCATTTGCAAACTTGTGGCTGCACAAGTACCTCAGAGTGGGCTTATACGTTATATATATAAATGATATGGAAGCTGCAGGCCTTGGAACAAGGTGCATTTGTATCCAGACATTGTACCCAGCCATGCAGGGAGAACACCCCTGAACATCAGCTGCAAAATGGTTAAATAAAAATCTTTGCTCCAAATCATCAAAGGTATCTTGAGCATCTTTGCAACATTCTCAGGTGTTAAGAAACAAAACAAAACAAAACCTTGGAGGAGGAAATTATCTGTGTCATGGGTGATACAAAGCTGCATCAGTACCTATCAAGTGCCCCAGCAATACAAGAGAATTGGAGTAATGAACAGAAATGCTCAGTTAGAGCTTTTTCGATATTTTATGTTAATCATTAGGTTAGAGCCGAAATTAGCCTTAATTGATATTAAGAGTTGAAAAAATGAATCCTCTGGAGAATGAGTCTCTTTAACCTTTAATGATGCAGTAAATAAAATATCCTGTCAACATTTGTGCAATAGTAAGGGCTTTCAAAATTCCATATCTGTGTGGTGAGCAATTCAGTACGTCTAATTCTCTCCATTACAGCAGAGAAAAGTGATGTCGTTGCATAAATTCAGCTACAGGTTTTCCATGTTTCCAATCTATCTGGTAATTCCCCACGCTGGCTTGTTGCTTCTACCAGGGAGATGGAGAGAGAGGAAGGAGGGACTGCGATCAATTCCAGTCCTGCTTGTGCTGCCTTTTCCACTTGTGTCCCTTGACTTGCAGGCTCCTGATGCCAGAGAATCTGTGCCTCAGTCGAGGTAAAAGGAGCAACGCTGCCTGTTCTTCCTTTCAGGTGAAATATGCCTGGAAATGTTTCATTTTTCACTTTAAAGGCACAGCAGAATTGCAAAAGACTTCAATACTTTAGGGACACTTAGTTTGCTAATAGTCGGACCATTCTTCTCTCTGTCAGGGCTCAGCCTGGTGTTGAAATACCTCATAACTGATTTGGTGAAGCACATGAAACATTCCCTCACTGTGAGCAGGAAACCTGTTTTTCATAAAATCCATTTGGCCGTTGCAATCAGCTGGAAGCATTGCATCATTTAGGCGAGTTGAGAGTGAGGGTGACTCTGCTGTAGTTAACCAGGAAACAGAAAACAAATCTCCCCACTCAAAACCCCCTTTTGTCTCTCACCAGGATGGATGCAATAGCAGTTCTCATCCCGTGGGATATAAACCTCCTTTGGGAAGTTCCTTTCTGTGTTAAGGGTAATATATTCCTGCATATTTACAGAGGTTCTTGAGGGATGCTGCTGTTTCTCTGGGTGTGAGTTTGTTACACTGCAGGGATGTGAAAATAACTTCTCTGAGACAAGGTTGTAAGGCCTTTGAGAAAACCCTATGTGTTTTAAAATGCTGGTGAAACATCAATTTTCTTTATTCTTTTTTCCGTCTTTCTTAGGGTTTTGGAGGATTAAGGTAAGGAAGAGAAACAGAAGTTTCCCCACAATTAACTTCTACTTTACGCTGTGTTTTCTTTCTTCTGATGAGACTTGGCTATTTTGGGACAATTCAATGTCCTTGGCCTGCTAAGGATGTGTTGAAACAGTGCTCAAGCACTGGAACAGGCTGCCCAGGGCAGTGGTGGAGTCTCCATCCCTGGAAGTGTTCAAAAAAGTGTTTGTAGCACCTGGGGACATGAGTTACATGATTTAGTGGTGAGCATGGTGGTGGGTTAATGGCTGGATTTGATGATCTTAGAGGCCTTTTCCAACCATAAAGATTCTGTGACTTTGTGAATCAGCAAGGAGCCCAGATAAAATAAATGTTTTATCAGCAAAAACCATTCAAGAGGTGAGTTAAGCAGTGCTATGCCTGATTTAAAGTGGAAACAGCCAAACCAGTGAGACCTGATGGATGCCCAGGACGAGCAGACTCCTGGCCAAGTCACTTCTGAGGGGTGACCAGCAAAGCAATGGGAAGTGCTGGGAATGATGGAGGCAGCCCTTATAAGCAAAGTAATTTTATGGAGTTAGGACACGGAGGATCTAATTTTCCTCTAGAAGACTCATTACCACGATTTTGTTACACATTATTTATGGGCTGTTATGATAGTCCTGGCAGGTCATAATTGGCTGAAGCCGGAAAATTAGTCACATTTTTCACATTTGGAAGAATGATCTGTACAGTTGCACTTAATGACTTCATTCCCGGAGAGCCCCGTGCAGGGAAGGAACTGCCTGGCTTGGGGGTGTGCCTGGATTAACCCTTTGTGCTTCTGGGCACCCTGCAAAGGCACCTGGGTTTGCTCATCAAGTACCAAAATGGCTTTTCATAACTTCAAAGCAGCTCTTTGGCACGTGAGTGATTTGCTGCTTTGGTGATAGTTTCCCCTTTCTTTCCCTTTCCTTGAACCTGAGTTAGTTTTGCCTGGCCCTGGATTTTCTACAGAAAAATGCCCTTTTTTCAAACCGGTTTGTCCATGCATGGCACTCTCCCCATCAGAGCCACTGCAGCATCACCAACAGTCAGGCCCAGCTCTTCCAGGGATGGTTTCTAACCCCTGGTTAGAGATGGGCCACAGATTAAACTGAGGTAGGGCCTCACTGGCAGCACTGCTAAGAGCCGTGCTGTGTACACAGCACAACCCAGACAGTCTATCACAGGTGATGAATCAGAAGGGAGCGCTATAATTGTTTTATCTGCCTTTTGGGACAGCACAAGCTGCTTTCTCTTGAATTACAGCCTGGTGAATGTTGCTGTATCTTCCAGAAAAATGGACAGCTTTGATTTGGGGATTTCCAGTGATGAGGAATCCACTGTGCTGTTGCCTGTCCACTCCCAAACCCCTGGACAGTAATTTGTAAAGAACGGACCTGAATTGTTGAACAAATTTCTTCTCTGTGGGATTGCAGCATTTGGATCATGTTGCTGTTTTGTCTGCTAGACTAAAGAGAAAAGCACGTTGCCGCAGGAGAAAATGACAGACCATGATCCGGCAAATAATGCCTTGGAATGAAGGGTGCCAGGAGAAAGTTAAGGGATGACTTGATTTGATTTGCAGCTCTCGCAGAAACCTTTCCCATTTCACTAATATCTGTTTTGGTTGTTGGTAGGTGTCAAGACCAGCACAATTTACTGGGGTGTGAAATTCACATCTGGGAGAGTCTCCTACCTGCTTTGTGATATTCCCAGATTAAATGGTCAGGGATGGCATGAGCCCTTGGGCCATGCTGATGGCAGGAGCCATCAGCCTCCCTGCTGATGGCAGGAGCAGCTCAAAGCACCTGAAACCCCACCACCAGCAGTGACTGAACCCCATCCACGGCTCTGGGAGGAAAGGCTCAGCTCCAGGCAGTGTGCAGACCATTCCTCCAGGAGCACTGGCCCTCCTGCAGTGCTGTCCTCTCCTCCTGGGAGCTGCTGCTCTCTCTAATCCACCCTCTGTCACTGCAGCATGGGAAAGGGTTGGCCGGTGCTGAACTGAAGGCAACCTCTTAATCAAAGTAAGAGGTGGGAGCTGGAGTGTTTGTAAAATACCGTACAAATGGGAGGGTTTGATGGCGTTAAATGAAGGATCAGATTCATTAAATTAAGTGGAAAGCAATGTACATGGATAATTTCAAGGGTTGAGGCTGAATACGGGTTTTAAATAGGAAGTGATCAGCCGCTATACACAACACAGAGCAGCTCTCAAACATTTTTAATGACAGTATTTGTACACACTTTAGTTTAATTAACACATGGCACAGGAGAGGGTTGGTAACTAGGATGTGTAGTCTCACACCAGTCGTCTCAATTAGAACACATGAAATTTCAAGCATCGATACGCGCAGAACAGCACCCGTCCCTGCCCAGCGAGGTCTGGCAGTTTGAATTTCCATCACACCTTGTTTTTCTTGGATGTGGCAGTAATTCCTTCCCTCCAGATGGAGAAGTCCCCTTAGAAGTGGATGATCAGCTCCTCATCTGGATTTATTTCTTGTTTTCCGCAATCAAAATTAAGGGGACTGTGTATTGTCACTGCCCAGTGATCCACGTTACATTTCTGACAGCTATGTTTATTAGTAAATATGTAGTAATTGCTTCCAGAATTAACTGGCTCTGCTCTTCTGTGTCTGTACGTGTTGGAGAGATTTCCTGTGATGTGGGATCCCTTTGTTAGCACGGCAGTCCTTGGATGCTGGGGGACTGTGGCTGAGTTTCAGTTCTTGGCAGGCTCAGTGCTGGTCCGGGGCACCAACTTCAGAACAATTGGCTTCTCTGGTGTTAAGAGCCCCACTGAACTCAGCTTGATCGGGATCTGCAACAGTGAGAGGGAAAACACGGGTGGAGATGGACAAGTGAAATATGCAGAGATGAAAGGTTCAGGCACAACTGGATCCGTGGTGCCTGGAAGTGCAAAGCATCCGGTGTTGGCACCCGGCTCCTCCCGTGCGAGCCTCGAGCCTCCACGCGCTCCTCACCTGAGTCTCTTTGCAGGTCTGGAAGGTGAAATGCTGCAGCAGGGAGGTGATGGCGACTTTCAGAGTCAGGAGAGCAAACCTCATCCCGATGCAGTTCCTGGGACCAGCCCCGAAGGGCAGGTATGTGTACGGGTCTATGGACTCCTTGTTCTCCTTACTGAACCTGGATGGGGGTTGGGGAAAAGAAATGAAGGCAGCAAAACCACAAACCCCACCTATCTTATTTATCCAGGGATCGCTCACTGGTGCCCTGCAGAGCCTTGTTTGGGATTTTCCTAAGGTGTCTCAAGGTACCCCCGAAATCGAGTGCTGTGACCGAGCCCTTGCCCAGGACAGGGTGGGGTCCAGTTGAGGGTTTGATTTTAATTCTGTCCATCCTGATTAGTAGAAGTTGGAAACATGGTGAAAATCTAGGAAACATGCAGTCTCAAACTGAGTGATATTTCCTGTCTGTGGTATTTAGTGAGAGAGGAACCAGATGCAGTTTTTGGTTAGGAGCAGCCTATGGCTTCAGTTTCTCTGGGAATGAGAGGTAGATATCAGTTGCAGAAATAACTTGGGGAGGTTATCCTTGAAAACAAGGAGGGAAGGCAATTTTAGAAGGATTAAGTCTGGCATATTTAGTAGAAGCTTGTATGAAGGGAACAGGTTCAACAAGCAGGATTATACAGAGGATGGCCAGCATTTACAAAAAAAATCCACATTTACCCCCTCTCAGGAAGCTTAAAAAGTGGATAGAAGATCCTATGAGGTATCAGTGGTATTCTCCCAATGTGATTATGTTGTTTGAAACCCCACTTTAAGTGCAAAGCTCATTTTCTTCTTAAAATGGCATTCCCACGAGCCTGCAATTTCTCATCCGTATTGTTTGTAAAAAGATAGGAAGAACACCATTAGGAAGCTAATCAGAGATTAATGCTTAATTACTGAGGAAAAAGCAGTGTGATATTTCTTCCCTTTCATTAAGCTTTTTGTACCTTTCTGGCCTGAACTCGTCTGGGTTGGGCCAGTACTCGGGGTCGTAGTGCAGGACGTAGGGTGGGATGGTGACCACCACTCCTTTGGGAATGGTCACTCCGTTTATCTCCACGTCTTTCTTGCAGGTTCTCTCAATCCGCCCCCCAAGGGGATACATCCGGAGGGTTTCACTCACTGTCATGTCAAGATATTCCAATTTCATTATTGCATCGTATGTGAGAGGAGCCTGCAGGACAACAGGAGGAAGGTGAGCAGGTACGTTGGCATCAGAGCTGGATTGTCCTAAAATACCTGTGAGACCAGAGTGTCCCCAACCCCCACTGGCCCAAATTTGACTCAGACTCACTGAAGAACAAAATGCAAAGGTAGAAATTGAGCAATGGGTTTCATTTTTCCCCCTCTGAGTTATGGAAATGCCTGGAAATTCACATCCTCTTGTGCATGGGTGCAGAATGTGGCAAACGGGTTTGAGCAGTGGGGTGGCTGGAAGGCCTCAGCTGTCGAACAAAAATCACTACAGGGCTGAGCTGTCTCAGTGTGTGCCTCCCAGAGCTCTTGGAAAATCCATGGCGTTTAGGAGCTAAAGATTTCTCATTGTCCTGACTGAACCAGGAGGGCAGCAGGGACAGAGGGTGCTCCCCATCCTCAGGGTCCCCTTACCTTGTTGGGCAGGACTGTGTCGATCTCCTGCAGCAGCTTTTGCTGCACATCAGGGTGCAGGGCCAGCTCGTAGGCCAGGTAACCTAGGGTGTTGCTGGTGGGCTCATACCCAGCAAAGATGAAGATGAATGCCTGGGCCAGGACCTCTGTGTCGGTCAGGGCTGTGGGGAGATGAGCAAGAGCAGTGTTGGTGGATGGTCTCGGCAAGGACCAGGCAGCAACAGGTGGTGTTTAGGCAGGTTTGCTGCAGTTGTTTTCTGATGACACTTTTATAACTGCTCTGCCCGCCCGGAAAAATCTATTTTATAGAGGAAGCAGGTGCTTTCCTGTCATGGCAGTCCTGCTACCTGGACAGGGATCTTAGCCCTGGTGCTGGCACCGGGGGTGGAACTCTGCCTGCAGCTGTTCAGTGGAGATGATGGGGACCCGGACACCTGCCCATGTTCCCCTCACTCCCACAACCCCGTTCCCATGAGGAGGATTTGGGTGTTGTTACCTTTATAGGAGTGATTTGCTTCATTGTTCCCTTGGCTGGCTGAGCGCTGGGATTCGATCATCAGCTGCAGGAAATCTACCCTGCCCTGAGAGGGAAAGCAGGAGAGTCTCTTTGGTGACAGGTTCCTTGGAGGGCTCAGATAAGCGGATTTCACAGCCTAAGCACAATTTATAGACTGAGAGCATCCCCAAAATGCACACTAGTTCCTCACTGAAATACATAACGCTTGCTTTTTATTTTGGAAACCTGCTCGTCCTATCCATTAAACCACTGGGTGGGAGAACAGTGTCTTGAATGAATTTGGGGAAAGGGATCCAAACTCTAAAAGGCAGAATTTTATCAGGAAGGGGCTGCAGTTTTTGAAAAGCACGAGGGGAAGGCACAACCCTAAAGGTGATTTTGCTGCTCGTGTGCTGCTTACTCTGCACTCTCTCATCCTCTGCCTAATCTTCTTCAGGGAGTCTCTCACTCTCTCATTACAAGTGCTGCAGACTGAAGCTTAGTTCAATTCTGCTGAGCCTTTATCTGGATTTAGCTTCAGATCACGGATGTACAAAGTCCCCCTGATTCTCTGCCAGGACAGGTCAGGTGGGGCTTTTCTGACAGTATTAAAATGAAGTGTTTACACTTGAGTAGGCTCAGGGTTTTGTTGAGTCATTGTACTTTGGCTTCACCTTTGATATCATCACCCTCATTATATCTCACTTCAGTGTACTTTCTGCCACGATTGCTCTCAAATTCCCACTCACCTTGTGAGGCTCCTTTTCACGTTCCTGCTTAATTTTGGCAAGGGATCTCATGAAAAAATCTACAGCATCACTGGGGAAGAAGCTTACTCCTATCTTGGCCATCAGAGGGACAAGGAATGGGAAAACAACTGAAAAACAAATTGAGAATTAAATTGCACACTGTAAATAAACCCCTCATTATATCAGATAGCTGTGGATGCTGCTGGGAAATTATTTCCTTTTTCAATTTCTTTACTTGAGAAAAGCATGGACTTTTCCTTTTTCCCCTCCGTTTCATTCCCTTGGAATATTTTTTGTGTCAAACAGGCACAACCAAGCTGGGTATAATCATCCCTTTAAGAGAAGACCAAGGCACATTCCATCTCCGATTTCTAAGGCTCTTAGGTTCCTTCTGGACACAACAGGAATGTGGCTCAGAAGAGAAATATTGAAAATTCTGAATTCTTTTCTCAAGCTGCACTGCTCACTGCCTTGCTGTGATCATGCAAACATTTTCAAGTCCCCTTCAAAGCATTTCCTTCATCACAGAACCTGGATCTTCTTCTGCATAGATTCATAAAATCTACAGCACCAGAATCTCCTCTATGCACAGATCCCAACTTTCCCTGGGTTTCAGCAACGTATCTAACCTCAATTTAAGGTCCATTGCTGCTAAGCTATTGCACTGGAGGAAATTGCATCTAATTACAGTCCCCACTCAGCACTCTCTTCCAGAAAATGCATTTCAGATAGCACCGCTCTCCTCAAGCCTCACTTGCTCTTCAATCTTCGAATAATTTCCCAGCACTTAATTGGACATTTCTGGGTGGTTCCTAAGTTTCTTGCACTGTGGATGCCAAAGGTGGAGGAAGCTTTTCCCCATCTCCTCCCCAGGGTTTCAGCATGAAGCTCACAATGAGGAAATGATGAGACAAGAGCCAGCAGGACTTCACTCCTAGCAAGGGAAGTTATCCAAGCAATACCTGGAGTCACTCACATGACAAGATGAAGGCCAGGTTAAAAAAGTCAAACTTGACCAGTTTCTTCATCTCTCTGACAAAGGGGTCTTTGGGGTTGTTCAGGGAGTCAATGTTCACACCAAAGGAAGTGCTGGTGACCACATCCATGCTGTAGCTCCCAAAGATGCTGAGGAAAGGTGGGAAAAATAGACTGTGGTTAAATATTTGGACTGAGTGAATATGTTTTTCCCTCATGTCTAAGTGACATTCAAGTATAAATTCTCGTAAGACCTCCTGCCTTGTTTGAAAAGAAAATTGGGTATGTGGTACTGAAGAGCACTTACAGAGAAGGGGATAGATTTTTAGAGAGCTTTGGTTTCCAGCCTGCACAGGTTTTGAAGTCAGACAGCTTTTCCAAGGATTTTAAAACAACATGGACTGGGTTAGTGGAAGGACAGCACGTGGAACTTAGCATGGTAACCTCTTGGGGAGGGGTGGCACCACACCTTGCCTCAAACCTGCCCTGAGAATGGTCTTGTCCCACCCAGCACAGCTCCTGTTCCAAACTGTCCAAGCCCTCCCCTTGCAGGGTTTTGGTTCAGGGGCAGCTTTGCTGGTTTGTGGTTCCTGGTGTGCAGCTGCCCCTGCTGCATTTGTGCTTTGAAACCACGGGTGCAGCACACAGGGTTTTGTCCAGAGCCCGTATGGAGGGCACAGATGAGGCAAAAACACTCAGGGCCACTCTACAGCCTCAGTCCCCCCAGCAAAGGGGCACATGATGGACGAGCATCCCACAGTGCTCTGTGGGGCAGAGAGGTCAGCAACCCCTTGTCCTGGGGTAGGAGAAGGTGCTGCACAGAGATCCTGAGTGTATGCAGGAAAAACTGGGTTTTCCTGCCAGTCTTGGAGTTATCTTGGATCTATGGATTCACAAAGCCGTGCTGGAGCATTTTGCTTCCTATCTACCTCTAGGAAGTTTCCTAACATCCAAGTTAAATTTTCCCCTCTTAAATTTCCAGTCAGGCTTTCAGCAAGCCCCATTCCTCCTTTCAGAGCCATGGCTGACCCAGGGAAACATCTGCATTGCTGGTAGGCAATGAACCACAGCACTTTTAACAAGGTTTGCTCTGCCTGCTGCTCTTAGCAGCTACTTACTCCTTTACAGATATTGAGCTGTCCTCTTTCACTTGCTTTTGAACGTTCTTCACCAAAACCTCCCCATAGTGCTTCATTATAGGGAACATCTGTAACACAAACCAGGCACGGTCAGTACAGTACACTTGACTCCTTTAGACAGACTCATGAAGGCTATGGGGAGTTCCATGAATATTTACAAATAAGATCTCTCTGCTCAGGTTTTGTTTTAGGACTTTTCTGGTTTCACTTAGGCATAAATTAAACAGGCCAGCTTAGTTGCCAGGCTCTGCTAAAGAAATCAGACCCCTGTGACAATCTCCGCCTGGAAACACTGCCTACTGACTTTGATTTAGTCTGCACCTGCCCCTCTGGTTTACCTCCTTCAGTTTCCCACTGGTGAAGGTTGGAGAGAGCACAGTGCGGAGCCTTTTCCACTGTTCATCTTCAGCTAGTGAGATGGCGTTGATCAGTTCCCCTGCCAGATCTGCACGCTGCAGAGGAAGAAGAGAGGGTGTTAACCCCAGGAAAGAGAGCAGCCTCCTTGCAGGGGTGGGAATGGGGCATGGAACCCCCTGCCCGGGCTCTTCCAGGGGCATTGCTGCTGGCAGCAGGCTGTGGCCTGACAAACAGCCTGTCTCAAGACACTCATCCATAAATAATCCCCTTTCCTGCAGCAAACCAGCTGAGAGGTGCCATCCCCGGCCCCAGAACAAGTCCAGTCAGCCCAACACCTGCATGCCTGTGTGTACCCACCATGTCCCATCCCTGCAGCCCAGCTGGTGGCACGTGTGCATCCTCACGGGTTCCTGCATGCTCACACAGACCCAAACTCGTCCATATATACAGATATGTTTGTATATAGGTGTGAGAACAGACTTAGCCTGCTCCCTCTGGCAGCCCGGGTGTGCAGTCCGGGCTGTAAGGCAGGGGAACAGTGACATGCAGTGGCTGTGTTCAGCAATCCCTGCAGTGCAGCCACTCGCTCCCAAAGGATGCTTGGCGTGCCCGTCTCCTCCTGCACTTTTCCTGGACTCTGTGGTAGATCACAACACTTCTGCTCTTACCCTCCTGTTGGTGAAGGTGCTGTAACAGTCTTTGACCAGCACAGATTTGATGATCTGGGGGTCAGTGACAGCCAGAGTGGGTTGCCTGCCATCGTAAATCCTGGGTGGGGGGAAGAAGAGGAGGCAGGTAAATAACCCCAGATAATTGAAGTGTAAGGCTTGGCTGGTGCTCATGAAACAATATGTGTTGAACAAATGTTCCTCCATCACCAGCCCTGCTGCTCTGTTGTCTGAGTACAGAAAAGTAGAAAGTAGAGATGGGGAAGGACTTCCAGACCTTTTCCCATCTTGTTTTGTAAATGATAAAGGGGCATAAACACCTTCCAAATTCACTGGGAAATGAGCAGGGCTCAGTTGCTCAAAGGACCAGATACTAAATGAAGCAAGTGTCTTCACTTTCTCCCCTGACTCTCTGTGTTTTTCCAGGCACTTAAACACATTACAGTATTAGAAGGAAACTTGTTCGACCCCTTTCAGGCTCTTGAGTTGGGTGTCTGGAGACTTGGGCTGACAGCACTGAGACATCCTTGGAGATGAAACTCAGTCCTTGTTTTTGTCTTTTTAAGCTGCCAGTTGTGAATGCTTTCCTGGAACAGATGTAGAGTAAGCTGATTTGTGCACTCTCCCCACTTGTGTAAAGATATATTTTCCAGACTCCATTTTTTAAAGCTGCTGTAGGGACCAGTGGATGCGTTAGAGAGGACATGAAAGGTAGCAGCCCAAATGATAACGTCAGTGATAAAAGCCATGGGAGGAGGTGTCTAGAGAAGAATAACTCCTACTGCAGCAGGTGGGGATCAGCAGCACAAGGAAGTCTTTGGGTCAGCTCCAAAGGGAGTCACTCGCATTCCTCTGCTGCTTGTAAACCAGAGGAACCCAACCTCCCAGTTCCAGATCCTGCTTAAGTAAATAGTTCTGCTTAAGTAAATAGTTTTGCTGATGGTTTTGTTAGGAGCAGGTGAGGGCCTTTTGTTACCAGATTTAAACTGCTTTTCACAGCACTGGTCAAAACTGTTTCTGTAGGGTGTGGCAGTGACACAGCCCTGCTGATATCACCAGACTCCAGTGCCAGCCTCCAGCAGCACCCTGTCACTGCTGCTCTCATCTGGTTGGGACTGTCAGGGTTGTAGGTGGAGAAAAGGGAGCTTTCCTAATGAATTTTTTCTCCCCTTCTTACAGATTCTAGTTTTGCTCGAGCAAGAGCTCAGTGGTTCATACTCACCCCCAGATCTTCCCATATTTCTTGAAACATTCATTGTCAAATTCCAGGAAACCCTGTGGAAAGCAATTTAAAAATTCTCATGGACTATCCTGAGTTGAAAGAGACCCACAAGGACCATCTAAGTCCAGCTCCTGGCCCTGCACAGTACAGCCCTAAAAACCCCACCACGTGTCTGAGAGTGCTTCCAAATGTTCCTTGAGCTGTGGCAGAGTTGGTGCTGAATTCTCACAGAGAGGATGCAGTGAAGAGGATGATGTTGGAGATGGTGGGTGGGGAGGAATAGCTCGAAACTGATGTTCAGAGCTGCTTTATGAGCTTTCCTTCCCTCCAAAGCCATGCTGAAGCACAAATGTACGCTGTGCCTTGAGTGAGCTGTTTGCCAGGGTGCTGGCAAAGGGCAGATGGAAATCAGCCACCCAGGAGTGCCCCTTTGGGGATGCCCCTTGGTCTGTGCCACTGAGCCTTATCCCAGACTGGCCTTTGCACAAGCCCTGTGTGACAGAGGAGCTGGCATCTGGAGATAACTTATCATCACTGGATCTGCTCAGCTGCAGCCCTGCCAGCAAAGGCAGGGGCTGCTGGAGCCAGGAGGGCTTCAGTCACTCACTTTGCGATATTCCAGGCACGTCCCAAAGAAAGGCAGAGGTCTTGGCCCGGGAATGCCCAACTTCTTGAACAGTCCAAATGGCCAGATCCCATATCTGTGGGTCAGAAAAGACAGCAGTGTTACATCACTGTGGGACTGGGGCTGCGAGCTCCCTAAACCTGGACGCTGCAGCAACATCCCTTGGGAGAAGAGGGAGGAGAGGAGGCTGATCCAGGAGGTGGAAAAAAAGCAATCTAGGTGAAAATTGTCCTGTGAAAAACTACTTAATGACGAGGGTAAGGCTCACACAGAGCTTTGGAGGGATCCCTTTGGTGTGAAAGAAGTTGTTTCCACCAGAGCACCTGTGGAGACAGCATCTTGAAATCTTTAGCAAAAGTCCTGAGAGGATCTCATTTCCTACCAAAGGAGAGGCAGAAAAGGGAGCTGGAAGAAGGAACACCAAGCTTACATGTTTTTATTGAAGAGAAATCAAAGCAGTGCCAGAAATTATGTCCCAAAAAGGGTTTTTGTCAAACTGCACTTCAATTTCATTTATTGTTCTCCCTCCCTTAGTCCAGTGTTAGCTCAGTGGAAGTCTTGTCTTGATGGTTTTCTCTTTAGATTTTATTGACAGCCTCGCAGATTTCTCTCCTCTGAAGCACCCTTCCTGGCAGCTCTGAAGTTATTGCTTCTACCTCGGGGCTTTCTCTTTCTCAACAAGGGCCTGGGCTCCAGCCTTTTGAAGCTCGTCTTTGGCTGTGTTGAAAGAGCTCCTCAAAATATTTGTTTTTAGTGAGTAGCTGCAGCTTCCCAAGCGAGCAGTTCATTGCAGAAGGGATGTAAAGTGGGGAAGGTTTGGCAGGGGGGTGTTATCACAGATCCTCTTCAGGCCATGAGGCAGCAGCTGCTCAGGCAGGATCTTGGGGATGCTTTTCTGAAAAGCCAAAACCTAGGCTGAGACTTAAGGGGGGAAGGGGGGCGGGGGTCCCTTACAATCAGCAATGCTTTTTTTAGGTTCTGGGGCCCCCAAATGGGATCAGTCTCCCCCAGCACAGCTTCTGCCAGAGCACAAAAGCAAATCCCGCCTTATGGTCCAAACAAGGCAGGTGAAAAATGGGGAGCTGGGTGTACTCAGGTGAAGAAAGGTTTCACAGAGCTCAGTTTGTCAATGTTTAATCTTTTTTGTCAAAGGTTAATTCAGTATTAGGAATCAAATGTTTGTGGATTCCCATTTTTAATGTTTATAGGTAGTCAGGGCTGCAGGAGGACCAGGAAATGTCAGGCTGGGCTGGTTACAAAGCTCAGAAATACTATAGGAAAACAGGCTTAAACCACTTGAAACGTGGCCAGGAAAATGTAGTCTAACACTCCTACAACTCAAATGTGTCAGGGTTTTCAGCAGACTGAAAAGGACCATTCAGTGTAAAGCCAAGGAATAATCATTACATCTTCCTACCATGGATGTGAACAAGAAATGCCTAATATTCCCTCATGTGTGAACTGGAACAGAGTTGCCCCAGGTGGACAAGAAGCATCTAAACAACCTCTCTGTGTCAACAGGCAGTGAAATTTCTATTTTAGCTCTGATATCAGAGCACAGAGATCTGGGTTTAGTCCCTTTCGCCACAACAGAATTACAAGTGCCCGCAGAACGTGGAAGCCTGGTAGCCAGCAATCTTAGATGGCCACAGAGTTACTGAAATACGAGAGTTTGGGTCAAGATTGAGGGTGGCTATTTTGGTTTTGTTGTTTTGGTGTGGTTTGGTTTGGGGTTTGTTTTTTAAATAAAGCCCCAAACAGGCTTTTGAGTGATCCAAATCACAGGGAAAGGTTTGAAAAATGTGGCTAAAACTTTCTGAGCTTGCTGAGCCGCCGCGGCTGGAGCGCTGCCAGGGCAGACAAACGGGCTGTGCTCGTGTGCAGCACATCAGTCCTTAGGGTTTATGGCTGGCGCTGCTCTGCCTCTGCCTGAGGGCTTGCCAGTACTGCCCAGCTTGTCCCAGCAGCCTCGCTGGCAGGGGCTGCAGTGGAGACGCTGTCCCAGCAAAGGGGTTTTTAACCAACCCTGCTCTGCTGCAGTGCTGAATGGCACCAGCAAAGCAAAGGAAAGCATTTCCTCACTAGCAGGGCTCCCCTGAAGCACTGGGGGTATGTTTCTGCTGTGGGATTTTGTCTGGAAAGCCAGGAGCAGGTGGCTGACCTTGCTCTGGGCTCCACTCCTTCCCCCAGCACGGGTGGCTGTGAGGAGGGACATGGATGCAAATCAAACCTCTGCAAAGGTCCCCTCCTGGTCCAGGTGCCCGTGGGTAGCATCTTACCTGGGCACCATGGAAGGAGTCAGGAGGAGTAAGAACTGATCCTATGAACATTTTTTCCCAGTACCTTTCTGCTGCTCTCCACCTGTGCAGCAGGGTCAGCTGCTGCTGGCTCGCCTGCAGAGCAGCCTCAGCCAGGGAGGCACAGCTGGATGTCTGTGAAAAATAACCTGATGGATCAGGACCCTGACTGAAAGCAGCACCCTGCTGGTTACCAATACCTGGCATCATTATTATTCAATTATTCCTTTGATGCTTAGCAGCAATCTCATAACTGGATGGGAGTACTCCAAACCTTGAAGCAGGATCACACACCTGTACAGTCTTTAGACTTCTCTGCTACATCCCAGAGCCTGGTTAATGCTGGAAAACTGGAAATCACACCTACTGTTTGCTCTTCAGCGGATTAGTTGCATGAAAGTGAGCAATGGCAAGAAGAGAGAAATGGCAGGAGCAGAGAATCAATAAAGAACATTTTACTCACGCTAGCAGGAGGGCCACGGCAAGAAGTATAAGGCCCCATGTCTCTGTAGAGAAAGAAGGTAAAAGGTTCATTTCAGTTCTTCTCTGATTGGCTCTGAGTTCTGCCTTGACGTGCTTGTCCCACGTCTGTGGGAAATAGGAGTGTTTCACACTGTGCAATCTTTTTTATCCTGTCATATGATTTAGGGGCCCTCCTTCTGTCACAAAAGAGGAGGAGTGGAAGGCAAAGGTAGAAAAGCTTGCTAATCTGAAAAACACCTATCACATTCATGTGATAGACAACCGCCTCGCTGAACTGTCTAAGGTTCAAGTTATTTAATGCATATGTTGCCAAACATTTCAGCTGGTTTCCCTGTTGTAACTAATAACTGACTTCCCACTGACTCATGCCCCTGGGCTCCTACACCAAACTAAATAAAAGCAGGTTACAATGAAAAGGTAAATCCCAAAGCATGTGTCAGGGCTGGTTTACAAAAGGGAAAGAGAAGGGAAAAGGTTATTCACGTATTGTATGACAAGATCTTTTCTGGCAGATGAATCAACTTTGACAGAATTTGAGATTTTGTTTGAAATAGCTCTCTTTCTGTGTTGTGAAGTGCAAGAGCTGCCTGCGGTGGGTCAGAAGCAGCTTCTGACTAAGGCAGGAATTTGTCCCCTGTAAAGGCTGTAGAAGTCCAGTCCACCTTGTTTGCTGGCCTGTTGCCAGGTGTTTTGCAAGAGAAATGCTGTCACTCCCCAGCTGTAAGCAGTTAAAGTGCCACCCTTTCCAAAGCACCACTCACTGCTGGCGAATAAAACCCACACCCACCCTTCTGCAGCAGCTGGGGAAAAGGCACAAGAAAGGGGAAAACACAAATTTTGTGCAGGTTCTCCAGTAAGAATGGTGCTGAAAAGCAAGAGCAGGTGTGGGTGTGCTGAGAGGAGACTGTGATGTGGAGAAAACTGGGCTGTTGGAGTGGTATTTGTTAGCGGGGATCAAGCCAGGGCAGGAGGTTCCATGGTTTGCATAGATGTGCACTACAGCAATTTTAGGGCTTTGTTCAGAACTCTAAAATCAGCAATTCCCTTCATATTAGCAGGGCTGCTGTTTTCAGAAGGGAGTTTACTCTGCACTGGAGGCAAGCAGCTGGGTGTTTCAGGTTTTGGCGCGTCAGACGCCTTGTGTCTGCGAGGATGTGGCTGCGATTGATGCTGCACTGACTGAGCAGCAGATCCCAGTCCACATTCCAAGAAGCATCATCTGCTTTATCTCAGCATTTGTATCTCATTTCCACCTTTGCCCGGCCTTTGCCCTGACCTTCAGAGACAGATCAGTTGTGGATTATTTGGTAATAAACGCAGTCTGCTTTAGTTTGACGTGAACGGACAAGTTCATGACACAGTTCTCCAAGCCTCTGCTGGGTCCTGCCTTTCTTGAGGTTGCAAGAAGATTCAGAGATGTTGCAAGAGCATGTGGTTCAAGAAGTGCTTTCCCTTCAGGAACTGGTCACAGCAGTGGTTGGTGCTCCAGGGTTCCTCTTTGCCCATTTTGACGTAGCTTTGAAATTTGAGTTTACTGGACACCAAATCTTCCCAACTCACTGTTGGGAAATAGGTTAACACAGTTTATTCAGGAAATAAGATTGCTGTAGGGCTCTCCATCCTCAGTAAAAATAAGCCTCAATCTTTGTCCTCTTTGGGTCATTTCTAGGGGTAATTACAGTCTCTGGGAAAATTTGTATGAAAAACCAGAGGTGCAAAGTCTTGCTATGGTTTTGCGTTGTGACCTGATGATCTCTGCCAAGTGGACTGTGCCTATTGACATCAAACAAACACCACAGCCCCACCATCCCCTCGAGAAAGCTGATGGACAAACAGAAAAACCCCCGGGTGATCAATCCAAGCCAAAGGAAAGTCAATGACCCAGGAAAGAATGACTGATTTTCACACGTAAATCCAGCTCAGAGCCAGTTTACGCCCAAATGTGCACTCTATTAAAACTATAAACTCCCAAATGTGGTGTCCCCTAAGCTGCTCGGGCATGCAACACAGATGTCCCTTCACCCTACCAAGTCCTTTAGCACGTCTTAGTCCTCACCACCACAGGTTTTATGCCCATCCTGTGCTTCTCCTTGGCCTTTTGAAGTCCACTGCACCCCACCATGGGTTTAGGGGAGTCCTCCAGGTGTCTGGAGCAGAAGCAGAGTGCTCAGGGGCATGAGAAGGTACAACCCCCAATTATGGCTTTGGGAACACCCTGCTGGTGACAGCCCGAGTCCCATTCATGGGTGACAATGGCACACACATGCTCACCCCGTGTCATTTAGGCTGTTGTCACTGAGTTTCCAGGATGGCCACAGGCTGAGGGTGAGAGGTTAAAAAGCCAAAATTTGCAGCAAATATGGAAGAGAACTGAGCTGCTTTCCCATTTCTAATGCCACTAAGAAGCTCAGATTAACGGATTAATGGCTCTCAGGAAAGCAAAATAACAACGCTTTATTTGCAGCATAACGAAGGGAGTTGCTAATTCGGGCTGTGAACAAGGTGTGATGAGCAGGAAGGATTTTTGTAGAATAATGACTGGGGGCTGGGCAGAAGAATAGAGGAACGTGTATTTCTTTCACAAGCTGTGAAACCAAATGATGTAGGGTTGGAAGAACGTCATGGAATAGCAATTATGACTGGGGCACAGGTGTGGAGAGGGATGAGCAGTTCAGAAGAGAAAGAGCTACTGAGGGGAAGTAAAAAAAGCCCCAGTGGGTAACATTTTGTGTTCCTGATGAAAAGGACTGCATGGGTATAGGGAAGGCCAGGCTGGATAAGTGTGAATCTTTAGGTCTAACTCACTCTCGAGTATGACCGTGAAAGAGGTTCCCCGAGATACTTTGGGGAATTTGTTTTAGATCCCCAGGGCTGGACCAGTAGAGACTCTGCAGTGCTACTCAGGGTACAAATGTTGCTGGGGAGTTGTGTCATTATGGAGTACTTTCAACTCTTGCGATACAGATCATAAAAATTGCTGCTAATCACGCAGAGCTCAGCTAATCTATGTATGGGAGAAGGCAGATTTCTGCACTGGAGAGACACCAAGCTGGCAAGCAGTGAGATGGATTTAGCTTCAGTGTTGATAAGTAATTTAAGATATTCTGAAAGAACAGTTAAGAGTAATATTACCACATTCATTTTGTTTAACCTAAGTGTAAACAAAACCCAAGTTTGTAACTCAGGTTCATTTTTCAAGAGGGCAAATAGGTGAAACAAACCAGTGGAATACCTCAGGACATTCCATGCAGACTGTCTCTAACATCCTTTTTGAAGTCAACAGTGCTAATATTATCAGCCAGTTATATGTCAAGAGATTTTCCACTGCCTGAACAGCTGCATTGAAAGGACACTCAGAATAAATCAAACAGGTAAGAAGTGAAGGAAAACAACAACAACAACAACAACGATTTTGCAGTCCAAGGTCCACTATTACATGTTTTTTTGTTCCAGTCGTAAGATCTTCTTGTTTCTGTGCCTGACTCAGAGCAGCCCAGTGCTAGAACACAGTGACTCACTGGAGTCCAGTTAAGGGGGGGCGAGCATATCAGTGGCAGTTCTCACCCCTTCAGAGAGATGCCCCCAAACCCCTTGGTTTGTTTAGTCTGACTAAATGATAGCTGGGCTGGAAAGAGGTTGCTATGAGAATAAATGCCAGGTAGAAGAGCTATTGAATCAAATTATGATGTTGGCACAGAGACAAATGGGAATAATCCAGCCACGAGTAACTGCTAGGCTGGAAATGAGCACAGCCCTGGCCTGGAAAGCTCAGGAGCCTTCCCTTCACAGGGTTAAAGGAAAGAAAAAAAAAGGTCAGATAATGTAAAATGAGGCGAGATAAGGCAGCTGCTGGTGGGAGGAGGGAGTAATACATTAAACTTACAGAGCTCTTCTGCCAGAGCAGTGCAAGAAGTTCACTTTCTGCACAGACAGAAGATGTGGGGAGGCAACTATTTATTTTCCCTGATACACAGTGGTTTAGTTATCCACAGAAAAATACTTCATAATGAAGGTTACATTTTTTTTTTCTGTGGTGAAAATATTGATACACTACTGCTGGGAAAAAAAAAAATCAATGTATTTGGAGGGTTCTCTAATGATACTTTATGTACTTCTGTGTGCAGATGACTGATACCCTCCTGCACATAGATTTCCTTGGGATTTAAAAAGCTCACAGAAAACCTCAACAAAAACCTAATTAATTCCCCTGGATGTTTTGTTCCATATACTGAGCTTTGGAATTACACAGAAACTAGGACATTTTTCTGATGTTTTTTTCAGTTAAAGTAATATCCCTGATATATCCCAATCTTCCTTCATAATCTTTGCAATATATCATTATATTTCTTTTCATTCCAAGAAATGACAGCTACAAAAGCTGTATGAAATCTGGATGGCTAATTAACTCTGAGCACTGCATTCTTTTGCCCAATCCAATACAAAAGCCTGTTCAAGGTCCTTTAGCCTTTTAGAATTAGTTAAGAAATAATAAAATACCCTGCCAGCTCCACCCATGACTTCTTACCTACAATGCAATAAAAGACAAGATTATATCCCACAAGGGAACAGCAGCAAAAATCCCAGACAAATGCAAATACATGTGAGGGACAAATGCAAATGTAGGTGAGGTGTATTTCTAATACAAGGCGAAAGATCATGTTCTTTCCCGGATATTTTAAGGAGGATGCTTTGATGGGGAAACTGCATGAGAGTGGCGCTTTGTTGCGCCATCATTTTGGCGAAGTCATCCCGAGAAGTGTCTGCACATGTCAGTGCCCAGCAGACTCCTCCTTTGGGACGTCAGAATCCTGCTTTGGGGTGTCAGTTCTGCACCGGGATGTCACAGCCCGGTGAAGTCAGGGCGCTTGACTCATTCAGAGCAATGGATCTTCTAGAGGGTGACAAATCATCGGGGGTGTGAAGGACTTTGTTATGCAAAGCAGTACCTGAGATTGTGCCCAAGGCTGGAATAACGTCATGTCTCCAGTCAGTGTCCCTGCCACCGCTGCAGCCTCCCACAGGGTGACCTGCTCCCATGAGCTCAGCAGGTCCAGCTCCACTGTGGTTGGAGTTACACAGTTAGTAGGGATCATGAGACTCCAGTATTTGTAATAAATGAAACCAGAATCCTTTCTCAGTGTGTTTTTCAGGCCACAGATCACTCGCCTCCATCATCTGACATGGGACAGTTGCTCTTTGGTGGCTGGGATGGATGTGGCAGCTCTCCTGACAAAGATGTGCCCAAGTGTTCGATGTCAGGGATGTCACACCTGGAGCTTTGTGGAAAGGGCTCTGTGTGATAACAGAGGTGGTCGGGGTTCAATGCTTTTCACCTAAATAGAAGTGTTTCCAAATTGCCACTCCCTCCATCAGCTACCTGATCTGCTCCCAGCAACCTGTAAAGTTTGAAAAGGATTATCTTGGCGTTATTTTCATATCACGTCAGTGCATCCTGATATGTTCTTTTTCTCTTTAGTTTTCTAAACAGAAGTTTCTCAGGGTGTAAAGTTTCAGCCTAAAGTCAGGTGCTTTTTTTTGTTGTTATTTTAAAAACCAGTCCCTAAAATTATCTTACATGAGCAAAACACAGGCTTGTTGTTTGAATCCCTTCGTGATAAATCCTTTTTTATTTTGTATTTGTGTTAAGATAGTCTGTCAAAAAAAAAAAGTTGGATCATCTTTCTTTATTTCAGATTGGAAATGATTCTGAGGGGTCAAAGGTGTTTAAAGTGCTCAGCAGCACCAACCTGGGTCAAAGGGTCCTTGGAACTGGCTTATCTGAACTCAGAGGTTCACATGAATAAGTCCTTTGGGATGTCAAAAGTTCTGATCTCAGGTCTGGGTGTAAAAATCAATCTCTCAGCCTGACTTGCCCATGCACTTTGCCTGGTTGAATGTTTAACCAGTCACTAGATGATGTGGTGATGTTCTCCTCACTGAGCCTGGAAATCCCTAATAGAAGCATGGGAGAGGATGAGTCCCACCAGAAAAATTTCCACGGGTCCCAAGAAACTGTTAATCTGGTTTCTCTGGAGCAGGAGACACTTATTTGATCCTTCTGTGCTTTTATGCCATTTTGTGCCCCTCTGGCTTCTGACTTATCCACACCAGTTCTACATCCCTGGCAGGGGGCACCTTGCCTGTCGGAGAAATGCTTGGCTTGGCTGATGGGGACACCTCCAGCCCCAGAGCCCTAAATCTTTCGGGGCCTTATTTCCACAGCAGGCTGTTCTGGCTGTTCTTTTGATTAAGGGAGCAGTTTATTTTGGAGAATAGTTTGGCATGAGCTCACCGGCTCATGCTCACAGGGCGCTCCGGCTGTGGTTCCACGCTGGTTGGTACCGACACCTCGGAGATGGATTCAGGTGCAAATCTGACAAGACACATATAAATGGCAGGGACAGAAATAGTAGCTTTAAAACACAATTATTCCCTCAGGTTGATGCTCCTGCCCAGCAGCGTGGCAGGTTCTCAAGGAAAAAGCAGCAGGAGGGAAAGCAGCTTCAAAACCTTTTTCTGAGGTTTCATGGTCTCACCCTGCAATCCTTACACACCCAAGAAATCCTTACATTTGTGACCTGAGTTACCAGTGCTGAGTGCCTGAGTGGAGAGTGGGAATCAGTTGTTAATTAAGATATTGATCACTACCAACAGTTTGGCCAGTGGCCCTTGTCCATCTCCATCCTGATTTATGCATTTCAAGAAGAGCCACTACTGAACCTCTGGCCATTTCATCCCTTCACCAGGATGGTTCTTGGTGGCCACTGTTCTTAATTTTCCATGATAAGTGGGGGAAGGCTCTTTGGAGCCTTCACATTATGCTTTCCTCTCTCCTGCTCCAACACCAACAGCAATTCCCACTCTTCCCAATAACCTTCAGCTTCCCTATGCCTCTATGTATAACAAAGGCAGACCTTTAAAATGTTGGACAGAGACCCAAACTGAAGGGCACCGTTATAAATTCTGGCAGTGGTTTGACATGATGGGAAATTCATTCCTCCCACATAAATTATTTTCCCGTGCTTTTCAGGCTTTAGCCTTTTCCTGTGCATTTTCAGCAATAAACAATGAAATATGACATTATTTACTCGTGAAGCACTAATAATGTGTACACACCATAAAACCTGAGGCTGCTCTGGTGAGCTCACAGTCGCAGCATAAACACAGGGAAGCGGGACATGCTGGGGACCCCGTGCAGGGACAGGCACCTGTCCCAGCTGCTTCCCTGCTTTATTCCTCCCCGAAGCATCCCTTACTGCAGGCAGCCCAATTTATTCCCTGCTGGCTTAGCTCCCCAAACACATGGCATGCCCTCTGCTTTAGGGTTCATCTCCCTTTATTTTATAAACATCCCTGAGCTACTTTATTGCTACCTGACCTGGCTTGTTTAGTGACAAAACCCCAGCTCAGCAGGGGCCGGGATATGGGATAAAACCTGAGCCTTGCTAAACCCCACTTGCAGGGCTTGGGCACGGCTAACTCAGCATGGCTGGCTGCAGGGGCGAAGCGTCCGAAGGGATTTTCAGCATGTGTGCATGGATAATGCCATAATGAAGTCCAGATGCTTGAAGTTTTTTGTATGATTTTTTATTTCTTTCTTGAGGCCTTTCATGTTGATGTGGCTTGACATCGTGTCACTGAGCTTTGGGTCAGCTTAGCCTGGCTTTGCAAGTTCAGAAATATCCATGTCCACACCGTGTCCCCAGATCCACTCGGCGTCCTTGGCGCTTGTCCTTGGCTCTGTGGGCTGGGAGCTGGCTCGATCTGCAGCAGCAGCCTCTGCTTGGTGAAGAGGTTTGTGGGATGTGTTTATGGCATCCCACTGGTACCATTTCTTATGGTAGGCCAAGCTAGGGAAATTTTAGATTAAATTAAAGGTGAATCCTGGGATGCCCCGGGGTGCTAGCAGGCTAGCCAGGCTCTGAGCCTGGAGGGATTCCTGCAAAAACCTCGGCGAGGACTTGGATTGACTGTGTGGGGCAGCCAGGCCGTTGTCTGTCATCCTTTTGGGCTTTGGCAGCGTGAGGAGCAGGGTTTGCCTTTGGACCCTTCAGAATGCCTGGGAGACAAGAGCTGGCAGCGTGGTGAGCCTGCCTGAGAGCAGCGAGGAGGAACCTGGCCTCCTCCAAATAGGAGGCAGCTCTGGCCATATCTATTATCATTATTGGAGCTGTCAGCTGCGATTCAATACAGGGCTTCAGATGGATGCATCGGGGCCAGCTTCCTCACTGCCTTACCCCGGCACGAGGAGCCAGCTCCAGTCTCATTTGTGCTCATTTAATCCACTGATTTCACCAGAGCGAAGGCTGAGGAGCGAGGCAGCAGTGGGCTTTGCAGACCAGAGCTCAGGGCACTGCCTTGGCTCCACCACCTCACCCTCCATGAGCCATTCCCAGGAGATGATAGGGGCAGTTGGGGTCCCAGAGTCTTTTGAAACCCCAGAACAAACACACAAGGACAATTTTTCCAGAATTAGGTCTCTGGGAAGCTGGGCCATAACCCTCTCATTTTCTGATCTCTATTATTTTCCCTCTGCAGTACATTCTTACAGCTTGACAGTTTTGCTCCATCTTAAGGTTGTTCTGAGAAAGGGAGACTGTTCACAATTTTAGCAGAAGTCAAGCCTGTATTTCTCTGTTTTCCAGCCCATTCCACAGAGCTGTGAAGCAGTCAGTCTCAAACAAGCAGGGCCACGACAATTTTCTCTTATAAAAATAATGTGTCAGAAGTTAGATCCCTGTGGGGTGCTGAATTACCTCCAGTATCTCTGCATTTGCATAGAAAATGAGAGTATTCAGGAGAGGTAGTCAGTCTGCTCTCAGAAAAGAGCTAGAGTTTCCTGTCCAGATTAATTAAAGGGCTTGAGATACTGTGAATGTGATTACCTCTTCTTATCTTGTTCCAAAGTCCATGCAATATCTACAGTGTTTTGAAGTTATATATGTTTTTTAAAAAAATCAATAGCAGTGGAATTCTCATTATCATCTACCCACAAATAAAGTTGTATGAGAAGCAGAGGAGGGAAAACATTGGTGTGGGAACAAGCTTCACTTTTGCGTTTGCAAGTGGATTTTCCCTGTAAGAAAAACTGTTGAAAATCCCAAAAATTTCTAACTCCAAAGCAAACCAAACCAAATCCCATAAACCGCCATTGTCCCCTCTTGTAGCTGAGGCTTTGAGAAGCGGTTTTCTGAGTACTCAGGATTAGGTACTTGAGGTGAAACAGGTGTTAGATTGTGGCTTGGCCACCCAATTCCAACCTGCAAATACTTCAGTATCTTTTTCTCCACTGACAAGGAAAGTTTAAGATAAGGTCACCACAAAGGACCCGGTAGGACCTCAGGAGATAGAAATGAGTCTGTTCTCTGGCCCCAAGAGCTGAGCACAGACACCTCAAGCCCTCCCTTCCCCCAAGGCGTGTGGATCTCAAGAAATTACTATTCAAATTGATTGAGAGGGCAGCATCTGAGCTGAGGGGAGCGTTTATACCTGCCAAGGGCATCTGCTGGTGGCTCAGCCCCAGGCTGCTGGGCTGGGCTGGGCTGGGCCCCTCCAACCAAAGAGGGCTTCAGGCACTGCCTTTGCTGCCGTAGCTCTTCCAGAAGCCACTGGCACAACCCGGCTGGCTCCGGGGCTGTCACACTCTGCCACCTGCAAGCAGCAAGGTCAGCAAAGTCCCCGGCGCCCTTTCAGCCTGGTGTGATAAGCACACAGTCTCCAAGGCTTTCTGAGACGGCTCCGAACGGGATCTGCCCTTCGTTATCCAAACGAGGTCGAATTTGTGCCAGCACACAGCCATGAGTCACGGCAGGCTTCGATTGGGATTTCTGATTCCTGAACAAGGACTGATGAGGCTCCCCTGTAGCTCCCATTAATCTTCTTCCCCGTGAGCTCTGCATGGCTGCAGCTGAGGGAGTTTTGTATTGCATTTGCACAAAAGGTGGCGGTGCAATGGGTCTGACAGCCAGGACATGGATGGGAAGGATCTCGTCTGGGTTTTGGATTTCGGGGCAGTCCTTTGCCGTATCTCAGCAGTGCCTTGCAGGAACGCAGGGAGAGGTCTCGGTCTCTGCTTGTGAGACGTGAGACAGCTTCTCCAGGGAAGCAAAGGAGCTGCTCCTCACTGGTAGGGCCAGGACGTCTCATGCCTGGGGGATTCCTTAGCATGGCAGCAGGGCAAGTGACTGCCCACCACACGGTACCAGTGTCCTTAAGCAGAAAAGCCACCCGTGCTTTCCAGCTTGGGAGGCTTCCTGCTCCAAGTTGTGTGGTTTAGCTCTCTCCTTAGTATTTCAGGAAGCTTTCAGACCAATTAAATCTTTAATGATCGCTCCCAGCTCTTTGCACAGTGGCTTTACTTCTGCCTTTGTTGCAGACAAAGTGTGTCTGTGTATAAACCGCCTCACACACAGCCAGAACAAGCCAAACCTTTCTCTCCCTGCGCCCTCACTCTCCTCCCCAGACCCTGCTCTGCCAAGGAGAGCAGAAACCAGCAGCCCTGTGTTCAGAGTCCCAGGAAGCCGAGGGAATCAGTTTTCTATTGAACCTTTCATTCTCCAGATATCAAAACACTTTGTGGAGACGGGGCCTGTAGGGAAGCAGAGCTGCTATTTATGTGATCAATAAAAAGTTTTACACGGAGCCTTGGATGCTCACAAAAGATGGGAAAGAATGTAGCTGAAGCGGCTCTTCACATGAAAACAAGATGTTTATTGGTATTGAAACACCCTGCTAGGCTGAAATCAGATGCCAACGATGTGAGCTCAAGCCAGGCTGCTTTCTCGTTGTGGAGGGGAGAGGAGCAGGCTGGCCTTTTGCATAGAACTCGCTAGAATTTCCCTGTCATTATGTGTCATAAAAGAAGGATAAATGCACAGCATGGTGATAAGATTGAGGCTGGAGCCAAGGGGGACAGAGCCAATAACTTTTTATATATTTTCTGCCATGTGAATTTTTCACACCTTGAACTACTTTTCCTTGATTTTCTTCTTCTTCTTCTTCTTCTTTTTTTGTATTGAGGCAACAGCCAATAAAAGAAATTAGTGGGTTAGAAACCACGTAAGCAATCTCCCACTGAGCTTTATTCCCCACAGGCTCATTGCGTCAAAGGGAAAGCAGCAAAATAGGGCGACCAAGTGCTACGTAACAACGAAAACAAGGTGGCTGCTGCCAGCTCTGTCCCCCACACAGGGCAGGTCACATTGCCTGAAGGGGCTGCTGGACTTGTGGGGTGGTGGCAGCCACCTGGGCTGGGGTGAAGAAGAAATCTGGGGGCCTTTCACAAGGCAGCAAAGCTCCTGCCTTTGCTCTGCTTTCATCCTTCCCCACTCCAAATGCAAATACATCTCTCCAGCTGCCCCACTTCTTCCTGTGCCACCCCCACACTTGGAGATGAGGTTTCTTGCTTGCTGTGATTCCTCTCTCACTGTGTTTGAGTCCTGTTTTCTGCTTAGAAGTTGCAGAGACACAATTTATCCTATGTATCTCCTGCCTGCACCTTCATCAGGAAGGTAATCTCATCCCACTCACGATGTCTTGCTCTCCTCACTCCACCTTACTGACCTTGGCCATGTCCAATTAACAAATTCAGGCCCCCCATACAGAGTAGACATTATTTGGGCCTCACTTCAAGCTTACCACTCCACCAGTTTTCGTTGTGCTCTTCCCAGCACTTGGCAATTTTGCTCCATAATAAGGGGATCAGCGTCTCATAATTAGTGCAAAACCAGGGTACAACATCCTGGGGAATGAGACACGGTGGGAAAACACTGACTGTCCCCAGTGCTTCCTGGGAGATGTCAGCCCTGAGTTTTGAAAGCAATGCGGAGGGAGCAAACACTGGCCACAGCACACAAACGTAGCCCGGGGATAGTGCAGCACTAAATCTTGTGCTCTGGGTATGAAACCTTGCAGTCAGCGCAGAGCAATAGCAGCGACACCATATGCAACTTCATCAGGGCTCAGAAAGTTGGAAAAAAGACTTTATGAAGGATAAACTCAAGGGTTTTGGTCAAGGCTGATCCTTGCCCTAAATCCTGATGGCTTCACAGCCACAGTCTGCTCAGTGGGGTAGGAAATGCAGCTCAGTGGGTCTTGCAGCCACCACCCCAGCACCAATTCTTGCCTCTGCCTCTCTCCAGAGATCTCCTCTCCCATCGTGTGCAGCCACAGCTGTGAAGCTGCTCCTAATTTCCTGTGTTACGCAGTCACAAGCAGTGCTGCTGCAAACAGCCTCTGAAAAGAAACAGGGGAAGAGCATTAGGAGATAATAAGTCTTATTAACAGCTCGGAGAATCTGCATTTTAGAGTGAGAACCACACTTAAAAATCAGAAGAGACAAAGGGGCGCCTTGCAAAAGTGAGTGTTGCCTGGGCAACATCAGCATCTGCGTCCCCCCAGCCCTGTGCTTAGCAAATATCCTCACCATGGTCCTTCCTTCCATGCAGGCTCAGATTTACGCTTTGCTCCCTCTCACTCACGTCTGCATCTGCTTCTCCGAGATAAATGCACAGGGATTGGCACACAAAGTCCACATATGCTGCTGGCAAGGAATGAGTCTTCCTTCAGTCTTTCGTTTTGTCTCTCCTGCTGTGCTCTGCAGAGTCCCAGGTCTGCTTGCATGCAGTGCAGGCTTCCCCCCACTCCCGTGCCTTCAGACAGAGCTGGGTGCACTCGTGCCCTCATCTCATGTATCCGGCTGTGTCTCATCTCAAAGTTACATTTACGCAGTAGTTAGGCTTGAGGACACATGCTTTTCTTCTTTTCCTGCTTTTTTTTTTTCCAACACTGTAAAAGAAAAAACACATTCATCTTCCAGAGTTGGGAGTTCTCTTGACAGCAGAACAGTCTGATGGATGTGCCAGGACATCATTTCATCAGAATCTCAAACCGTGAGGTTGGCTACTGCCCTTCATTCTTGTCATTTGAATCCTCTTGATGTGTAAGATCACATTAAACTCCTGTAAGAGAGCAGTGCTGCACAGCTCCTCGTCAGCGAGGGCTACAGCGATTCATCCGTCCAGTCCTGGGATGGCACAGGTGGATGGGAGCTCTTGGATAGTTCACTGAAATGAAACAACAAAGTTCTGCAGGTACCTAATCCTCCTCCAGCTTCATTTTCCAAAGACAAGGACAGCTTCTGGTATTTATTGTCTGCAGTTTTCTCCACACAAATCCTTAAAATAGTCGCGTTTTTCTTTCATTTTGCCAATGGCAAAAGGAATTTGTCTTCCTTATGCCTTTTACTCTTCTCTGATTGCTGGAGGTTTTTTTTAACATCTGGAGCAGCAGGCTGGTGGCCAGATTTTTGAAGGTGTTTAAGGATCGACAGATGCACCTGGGTACCTGGAGGGATTTTCCAAAAGCATTTTGCTGTAATTGCTTATGATATTCTTCACTTCCCATCCTGATCTCTTCCGTAGCATCCCTATTCCTGCCAGCACTGCGTCTCCTACTGCAGACCTGAGCTGGATTTTGCTTTTTTTCTTACTTTTAGTCCCAGAACTCCAGGGAACTCTACAAAGAGAGCAGAAAAATTTGCTGCACTTGGTTAGATTTGGGTAGATTTTAGTCTCCTTGTAAATACCGATGGGACGATGAGAGGGTTCGTGCCTTCATTTACAGCAGCAGAACTTCAGTACAGGCAGAGTCTTATCGTAGATGTGATGTACAGAGAAATCAACTGCCTGCCTCCTTTGAAATGCAAAATATTCCTGTGTTGCAACATGATGGCTAAATTTGCCAGTGGATTTTGAGCATTTGTGTGGTTTTTTAATTTACAGGGAGCTTCCTTGTCATGTTTGCCTTCTATTCTGGGGGTCATGTTTGTGTCGTTATTAATACCCAGGTAAAAAACTGAGTGAAATTTGCAGGCAGAGCTGCAGAAATTAGCGATCTGAGCTGGTTTCCTCCGCCGGGACAAGCCGCAGGAGCCACCGCATACCGGGGTTGTTATTCCAGAGCAAAGAGGCTGCAATTTCCATCCTGCAGTGCCATCTATAGCGCAGCGCAGAGCACAGCAAGCCACGCTCCAAAAATCATACCACAACCCAAAAAAACCCTCCAAAGGAGACAGCAGGCTGTGGCAGACCCCCCGCGCAGTGAATTAAATTGGCAATTTAGGGGCCATGGCTCAAGTTGTGTTGGACTGGATGGGAGTGGAGGTGTGAATATCACCTGCCCTCCTGTCTGGCTGACCATAATTTTTTGTGGGGTTTGCAACACAATTTCATCCCCTTCAAATCAATGCAGAAATGGCCACCTTTCTCCAGGGGACAGCTCAAGATACACCAAACCAGAGGTGTGAAACCAAAACGCATTTTGACTCTGATGAGCAAAGGGAATTTCTCTTTATTTTTGATTTTTGAACCAGATGTTGCTTTCATGCTCTGAAACCTCTGAAACAGCTGAATGGATTTTCTTCAAACTCCTCACATGAACAAAAATTCACCTTTGGGCTGTGAACAAGCTTAAGAAATTGCACTGTGATGGAGATTATTTTTTCCTTCCCCTCCCCTCTTCCTTTTTTTTTGATTTTGAAAGTTAAAAGGATCCTAAAATAGAAGCTGAGAATTGGATTAAACATCTCTCTGTTAACTCTTAGCACTGCTCCAAGTCTGCAATTATCATTTCTTAAGGTGCCTGGCTCCCATCCTTCTTAGACTTCCAGCTACCACCTTTTTTATTAAAATAACTGCTAGAATAATGCTAAGGACTCTCTGGCTCACGGTGAAGGGGGAGCTTTGCTGAGAAAACGAAGAGAAAGCCCAGGTTTGGCCCAATTTCATGTGCCTCCAAAACTGACCTGTGAGCCTGGGGAAGGAAAAGGAGATTGCAGGAGCCCCAGATGGGGAGAAATGCCACTGTGCTCCTCGTGACTCAGCAGCACCCTTTGGCTGGAGGGGCAGAGTGTGGCAGTGCCGAGTGCTCTGGCCTGGGCCATTTGGTATTGACATATGTATCATGAGACCTGCAACATTAACAGAGCAGAAAAATCGCCCAGTTCACTGCCAGGAATGAATAAACACCTCACAGACTTCCTTCCTGACCTAAATCCGGCTAGAAAGGGACATGAGAAGTAAAAGGTGCAGTTATACCTATACCACGTGGAGTTATCTGAGAAACCTCGTAATACTGCGGAAATCTGAAGTTTGTTCCCATCAGTTCTCTGTTTTACAGGATCAAGCTCAAGAGCAGCTTCCAACAGAAAGGGTCATAGAACTGTAGAATTATTTAGGTTGAAAAAGACCTTTAGGATCGTCGAGTCCAATCGTTAATCCAGCACTGCCAGGCTCACCACTGAAACACATCCCTAAGTCACACCTCTTTAAAATACACATCTTTTAAATGTGTCCACGATGCCTGATCCTAACAACAGCCTCATGGGAAGATTCATTAATAGCCTTGGGAAATGCATATCTACCTCATAACAGTCCCTTTCTGTATTGTATGGGAATATCTAGGAGTGTTGGATGCTTGAGGAATGTTTTCACTGACAAAGGATGAGCAAAAATCATCATCTCCTGCTCTCACCACTAATTTTCAGTGCCCTCATTTGTGCTGATGAAATGTCTTGCACCAGTAACGGAGCAGACAAAGCCCTGTGTCAGCACAGGAGGAAAGCAGGGTGGGATTTGAGAGTGTCTGCATGAGGGATTTCAGTCACCCAAGAGCACTGGAGATGGAGGAGGAGCCGTTTGTAACCGCTGGAAAGGATTTGGTGGGAGCAGCCCTTCCCGTGGAAGAGCCGGACAGACTCTGAGCAGATGGATGTGTTAGTCAGCTTGGCCACTGGCTGTTTTAACAGAAAATGATGTGCTAAATCAAGGCCTGGGAAACAAATTGCACACTCAGCGTGGCTGGGAAGCTGGCCTCTGGCACAGACAGCTGTTCTCAGCAGAGGCACATCCACCTCCGGCAGGACCTGCCGCCAGGACCTGCCTTTGGCAATGCTGGATGGAAGGAGAAAAAGCCAGGGTCACAAGGACAGCCTCAGCACCTGGATGCTGTGTTTGCTGGCAAAGTGTGTGTGTTCTTCCAGGGTTTCCTCTAAGGAAAGTGCAGCGTGGTGCTGCTGGCTGGAGGTTTGGCTTGGGGTGCAAGCAAAGCAGGAGATTTGCCCAAGGAAGGATTGGAGCCTGCTTGGCTAAGGCCCTTTGGGCAAACCAAGGCGTTCCTGGAGAGATGAGATATGGATTCTGGAGGCAGCATCTCCTGCTCTCAAGCTGAAGGCAGGAAGGGCTAAACCAGAAACTCCCTTTAGCCTCTTAGCTAACAAAATCAGCAGTAACCCCCCGCTATTTACACCTACAGTAATTCCTCCCAAAGTTGCTGCAAGCCCAGTTCAATTTTCCTTTAATTCCTGTGTGTGTATCTGCAAATAGCCGATTACTTGTGCTAGACCCTGCCAATAAATTGTGTGCTTATTTGTTTCCCTTCCTTCCAGAGTCAGTTTGCATTAAGCACCGCTGCAGCGTGCACAGGGGTTGAGGTAACGCCTCAGTGGCCTCATAAAACAAGTTCTTATTGAGCATGGCCTCTCTTTCTCACAAAATGAGCCCTTGGAAGATGCAAGCAGCTGGAATATGGGTATTTTCATGGCCGTAAAAACTTCATTTTGCTTTTATTGCTATTGAAAAGCCCTGGATAGGTGCATTTCTCATCCAGCTGATTAATCTGAGGTTAGAGGCCGCCGCAGCAACAATTACACAGATATGTACCTCTGTGCTTTTGGAAGCAGTGTATCTCAACCTCTCTCCAAAAGAAAATCAAAGGCAAAGTGTTGCCAGCATGGAGACACAAAGAATGCCCTCTCTTTTTCATCTGAGGCTCCAGCGCAGGCTCGCTACGCCCACTTAAGGCTCCTTTCAGCTCCCAACGTGCCTCCGGGTTGCCTAGCAATCCTAACAATATTTTATGAGGCCTTATTCCAGAGGCACATTTTGCTAATGCTGAATTTTAGATAGAAGCTCCAGGAGAAGAACAGAGGAAGCCTGAAACAGTATCACTCCAATTTATTACAGCCACGATGCAAGGAGGAGGAAAAATAAAATCCCAAATTATCATGCTGGGCATTTAGCAATAAGGTCTGGCATCAGGGCCTGGGAGCCAGGGCTGCCAGGGGTGGTGCCCGTGCCATGGGCAGCACAAATGGGCATCTGTGGCTGTGCCCAGGCCCCAACCAGGCACATCCCCAAGGGAATGGATGCTGGCAGCCAGTGTGCCCGCTGCAGGCTTCTCAGCAATCCTCTGATGGGAAGAAATGATGAGGGAAAACAGCTTCTGGGTGAATGGGGCAGAAAGGATTCAGTACAAGCAGTGGTGGTATCATCCTAATGTTGGGTGCCTCCATCACCTGGGATCACAGCCCAGGGTGAGTGATGCTGGGAATGAAAGGGGCTGAAGGGAAGGGACCAGGGGCTCCGGGATGGCTTGGAGAACCTGGAGGGAGTTAAGACCCACTGGCATCCACCCGATTTCCACTCTGAGCTATACAGAAAGTAAAGGTACAAAAATCCATAAATCTGCCTCAAATCACTTTCTCTTGGTTTCTCCCTTTCTAGCCCAAAGCAAACAAATAACCCAGCATAACGAGCCCTTGGGGTTAGAATCAATGTTAGAGTCGACATTTCTGAAGGCTACAAAGTTCCTATTTTTATCTTTTAGTTTGGCTAATGCAAACCTTGCCCATAACGCAAACTTTCTGTAAGTTACTTTCAGTGGTTAGGGGCTTTAAATCCTACCTTTAAAAAGGAAAATAACATCCTTAATCTCATCAAACATTACTCCACAATAGTGATCTCCTGTTAACATAAACTGAATTCGATTCAACCATTAAGTTCTCACATGATTATTATTTTGTTGATGAAGAATGACCTTCAGTCAAATTCAGCAAGAGTTTCATTTCTGTAAAACATGTATTTATAAGAAGAAAATCAATAGGCATGTTTTCATGCTTTCCTATTTCTCTCTCTCTCTCTCTTTTTGGAGAGGTTTTCATTTTTTTCAATTTCCAGGGTGCACAGGTGGGGTTTTTTAAGCAGGCAAACATGTCCTCTCCTTCCTGTGAAGCAAGATCATCAGCATGAGGGAACTGGTGAGTGAAAAGTGCTCCAAACTGAAGTGAGACACATCTCATTGATTCTTTTCACTGGCCAAGCTGAAGGACAAGTAAATTGGATTTTTAAAATCCTTTCACTTTTAATACAGTATGGTATTATTAGTAATGTGAGTAAGTAAAACTGTTTATAGCAGATGTTTTTCTAAAGGTGACAGTGGGCCCTGATGGTTGTAAATTCAGGGTTTCCCAGCACCTACAGCAAATGTCCTTCTGGCACTGACACACCTAATGAATGCAACCAACCAGAAAGGGGAGCACAGAATGGGAAAAGTAGAGAGATTCACACTTAATCCAGGATTTTACTGGGAACCATCATTAATGCTGGAAATATAAACAGAAGTTGGGTTTGCTCAGTGCTTTAGAGGTGTCTGCAGAACAGCAGGATATTTTTAGGTGAGTCCCTCCCACAGCATCTGCTCCCTGCTGAGAGGCTCCAGTGATCCCAAAAGATGCTCAGGTCCCACGGAAAGCAATTATGGTTTACAAGTGCCTTTGCTAGTCCCTACTTCCAGGATAACCCGTGTCGGCAGCCAAAGCCAAGAATAGATCACAGCAACTCAAATTTCCTCTGCTGGGATGCTATGCACAGGGTGAAGTCCAGGGCTGTTCCCACATGGATCCCTGGACATCTTGGTTGTGTCCATGTCTGGGCACTGGACTCCTCATCTCTGCCCTTGGTCCCCTGTCTCTTACCTGAGAAAAAAAAGAGCCACAAGAACATCAGCCACCACATCATTCCTACAGTTCTAATCCATCCAAAAGAGCGTCACTGTGTAAATGCATCCCTGGGATGCTCCAGGCAGGAAGCTTTCAACAGGGTGAGAAAGGCTGGATCCAGATATTTTTCTTCTTTTCCAGGCATGGCTTGGCCCCGTGGGGTTTTTTTTCCTATTTGTAAAGGAAATTTGTGGTATCAAGGAGGCTAATAGGTGATAGCTGGTTAAAAGAGAAAAGGAGGCTGTTTCTTCTGGGGGGAGGAGGGGAATTTGTTGGAGAAGCACCTGCATGCAGCCATTTCCAAAGGCTGGGACACTGCGGACTCCCGGCTGCTGGGCCATGGCATAGAGGTTATGTAGCAGAGAGGCCATTTACACACACGGCATGCTGGGTTTGGAACCAATTCCAGACTGCCCTGACCTTCCCCGTGTGGTTTATGCCTGTGAAAATAGGGGAATGATGCTGGGATCAGGCGTGACCATTGCGGTTTTGGCAGCACGTTAGACTGGCTGCATCTCACAATAGATATATCATCATAGGTGTGGATCACAATATAAGATTTAGGACATCCAAATCTTGGGTCAATCCAAATTTTGGGACATGCACATCCTGTGCTTCTTGTTAAAATGTTTTGTAAAAATGCAGGGCAAATTCTGTAGCTTTTCTGTCTCCTTTTGCTTCTTGGACAGGTTGTAAAGCAAGATATTTGAGATCAGCTGCTTCCAACCCTCCAGACAATGCATGGAGCTTGTTTTCAGCAGTGATAGGCACTATCTGCTGCAGTTACTCATAAAAGTCCAAAGCCATATTCGTTTTGGGCCGAAATGCTTTGTGTTTGGTATCAGATTTTATACTTACTGGTTCAGTTGTTTTCAGCTGTTGAAAAGTATGTGGTGTTTTTTTCTGCTCTTTGCATCTATGGATGGTGATAAAATGAGACCATTCAAAAAGAGCTGCAGCAAATAATTCAGACCTGGCTTGTGTTGTGCATTTCACCCAAGTTTCAAGCCAAAACGAAAGTTAAGTTAGCTCAGCAGGTTTAAAGCTCAAAGCACACAGAGCAGTGTAAATTGTGTGAATTATTTTAACTACAACCCATGAAATGGTATTGCTTTTGTAAAAGTATCTTGACAACAAATAATGTTGTTCAAGGCCTTCCTAAGTGGGGTTTGACACATCAGACAGCCGCTGGCTTGGGTTCTGCAAAAGTGACAGCATTTCTGCGTGGGGAACGAGCAGATCATATAATATCTTAGGGAATGGCAGAGTCTGGGCATCAGATGTTCCTGGGTCCTTACTGTATTTCAGAGAGCTTGCTGTGAAAATATATTCTTGATAAGTGTGATTCAAAAAAAATCTCTCTGCAGCCTAAATAAACTGTGATAGAAACATTTCGAGCATGCTGGAGTTTACAGTAAACAGGATCACAGCTGATTTAAAAACGAAAAGATTTCATTACTATAGAAAGCACAATCTCTGCAGGCTGTTCTTGGGAGGGAGCTAACAGACACAGCATCTCATTTAGCCCTGTCTCTGCAGGCACCGAGGCTGCCGCTCGGCACCCAGCACGGGGCACACAGCACCTTGCAGGAGGCAGCCCTGACAAGCAGGGTTTGAGCGATGGCCCCTTGCATTAGGTCCCAATCTTTGCTGCCTTTTTATCTCTCTGATCCTGCTCCCTTCAGCTCAGCAACCTATTGGCATTAGGGAAAAAAATGGAGGGTTTGTATCCTTTGTGAGCTTTCGGGACTGTGCATGCTCCCATGATATTTCTGACTCACTGGTGTTGTTTGCTTCAACCTTCTGAAGAAGTAAGAATGCCTCTATCGCTGCATCACCTCTTCCACAGGCCAACCCTTTCTTATCAGCCCATTTGGATTAAAACCTGGCTCAGAGCCACCGTGAAAGATCTGTAAAGTTGTTCTGACCAAGGGAAGGTATTTATGGGTGTCACAGAGGGGGTTAGGCTGCTGCTGTGCTCCCCAAACCCTCAGTGCCAGGTCACATCCTCAATGCCACTGCGAGCCTTGCATGTGTCCTCCCAGTCAGAGCTCCGTGCCTTGGTGCAGTTTTGGCAGGCAGGGATATTTATATGGTTGTCCCAGATCAGGCACGAGGGTCATCACTGAGAGATATAAGGATCAAGCTTAAAAGCACAGATCCTGCAACAGAATTGAGAAAACAGGTAGAAATCCCATGGGAAGCTGAGCTAGACACCATGCAAGTTGTGTGTGTGTCAGACAGATACTCTAATGTGCCTGAATATATTTCAAAACAATGAATTTTATTTAACTACTTGCAGATGCTTGGTTAAGAAGAAAATCCTACCAGACACGTATAAGTGCAAACCCCTTTTTGTTCCTGTGTCACATCACAGGTGATTTCCCTGAGACACAAAGCTGAATTAAAACCCACCCAGCTGGAGAAAGAAGTAACGCTGCTCCCAAGCACAGGTGTGCAGCTCCACAGAGACAGGGCGCATTGCTAATCACTTACACTGCTTCAAATCAGTTTGGACAAAAACCACAACAGCCTTTAAAACCTACTTGATGGCTGAGCGAAGGGAAAGGAAAAAGTGTTGTGGAGAGATGGGCTGGAATTTGAGGGAACACTGCCCTCTTCTTTTGTATTTTTTCAAAGTGTTTGTGCGACGCAGGTGCTGAAGTCTCTGCGTGCTTGCTAATGATGCACACTTACATCAGTGGAAGCCTTATCACCATTAACCCCATTAGACTGGCACCATGCTCAGGAGAAATGCTGGACTGGGCTGGCACAGAGACAGCCGACTCTTTTTTCCTTAGAGTAATTGCTTTCCTTCACTCTTCTCCTCCTCCCTCCCAGGTCAGGGCTGTGCACATTAGACTGCCTTTCATTGTGAGCATCAATGTGTTGTGTGGCTGCTGGGTAAATACATCAAGTGGCTCCCGCCCAGTGTGCAGCTCTCATCATTCCTTTCTGTCGAGGCTGCTTTTCAGTGATGCTTTGGTCTGGGGGGAGAACAGATTTCCTGCAGTGCTGAAGCCAGGCAGATTCTTTGCTGAATTGGGGCTTGATAAATATGTATTCAGTCTCACGCATCAGAACAGTGAGCAACAGCCGTATGAAATGCTATAGAAATGCAGCATTTCACTTCTAGAAACCCAGTGTTTCTAAGCAGACGCCATCCAGCAGATAAATGCAGAAACGTGCCCTTTAATCACTGTTTTTGCAAGATTTGTGTTTGTCCAATGCGGTGGTATCTGAGTGACCATAACAACCCATTACATTCATTTGCCCACAACTGATAGCACGAAACAGATTCTTGCTGTATTGAGACAGTCAGCAATGACACACAGCCAAACAAATATTTGACAAAGGACAGTTGGGTTTCACACCACTCTCTGAGTAACCCTGACTCCATCCCAGCTATTTTCTGCTCTCACAGCTGCTTTGTTTGAATGTTTGATTTCTCCTCCCGGTTCAGGTTGTCCTGTTGCACACAGAGGTGAGGCAGGGCTGCATCTCAAAATGGCTCAAGGTGTCTCTACAAAGTGCCAGGAGGGATTAATTCTGCATGTGCTTGTGTTGGTGTCACATGATGGTAGGAGCAGTTTGGATGGCCAGGGGGGGCCAACGTGCCATTCCCACATTCACATCTCAGGTGGCACAAGGACTGTGCTCAGCTCCCTAGAGCTCCTGGAACCTGGCCAGCATCTCCTGGCCATTCGAATATTTTGGTGGGCAACTCACAGTCAGGAAGTTTGGCCACATCTGCTGACAAAACCGTCTAAAACCCTGCCGAGGAAAACAAACCACTATAAAGTCAGTCCAGCCGTGCAGGGTGAGATAAACTTAATTCAAACAATCTTGAGTGTGTTTACATCAGGCATTTACACCGGGGCAGCCGGCTTGACTTTAAGCAGGATTATCTGACTGGAGGAGCACAAAGTGTTCCCGTGGCTGAAGGGCCCTTGGTTTGATGCTGTTGCAGGGCAGATTAGAGCTGAGCAGAGCGTTGGAGGCTGCGAGCAGAGCCCTCTGTTAGAAGCTTAGGGAAAGGATGCCGCAGGCAGACGGGCTGCTGAGACACGGTGCTAAGCACAACCCACCAGGCAGCTCAGAGGAATCCTGTTTCTGTACACCACTTGATCACATTGTGCATGAAGCTGGGATTTATCTCGGCAGTGGTGCTGGCTTAAGCAGCAAATGCCACTCAAGAAATTTCCAAGTAGAAAGGAAAAGACTTGTTAGAAAAAATCTCATCAATTGGTGTGGCAGGAGTATTCCAGTGGCTGCAGATGACCATGACACGTGTGGACATGCCCATTGACATCACCAGTTTCACAGCCTTGGAGCACCGATGCTGCACCAGCTCTGCCCCGAGCAGTTGGGAAGCCTTTGAGCAGGGCAAGGATCTTCACAGCCAGCCTCACGTGTCAGCCCTGGGGTTATTCCCTGACTGGAGCTGCAGAAATCTGTAGCCTGTATTGAATGTGGGAGCGGTAACAGGACCCAGCCCCGCAGTGACACATCTCTTGGCCCCACATCGGGCAGACAGCTCAGATCTCAGCTCAGACCACCTCCCTCCTCCCCATGCCCCCCTCCGTGGATGCCTTTCCTCCCTCTCCTGCAACATTTTTCTGTGCCCAGCTCGGCTGAGTCGTGCTGCAGAGCTGACACTGGTGCGGAGGAAGTGGGACTGGTGTTTTGTTAGACAGTGCTTTTCTCTCTTCCCCTCGGCTGGTATTGAACTGCAGAGACAAAGAGCACTTACTGAAGACAGTGTCTCGGGTGAGATGTCTAACGCAGGTCCCAACGGCTCAGCAGTCATTAAACATCTCAGGGAAGATGTTCCAGGAAGAGGGATGTTAACCTTGTGGTCCTGGACCAATTCCAGCTCGTTTAATTACAGTTTTCATCGCTGAAATTTACTCTGCACTTTTGACCAGTTATGGGATTCTTTTTCCCCATCTCCTGGAAGCTGTTGAGCAGCCTGGCTATGAGCTGACACATTCCCCACACAAGCTGAGGCAATACAAAAAAACTACAGCTGCTCCTTCTCAAGTTTCTCAAATTCATTGTATTTTCTGATTACCTATCAATTCAGGATTCTGCAAAGTATCACCAGCTCACCTATACAGAAACATTTTATCTGTTTAATCTGGATATATGGAATATGTATGTATAGCACTGAATATACAAGAGCCAAATACATGCTGTTGTGGCAAAGACCATGACCTTTATCATTAATATAAATATAGATAGAAATATATATTCAAACAGAAATACAAGAAGTAACTTGAAGAAATGCTGCAATGCAAGCTAAACAACCTAAACAGTCCCTTACAATGAAAAACTGAGTATAAAGCTATATAAAACCTCTATATGATTACATACATTCATATATGAGTGTATGCATTTTTATATATTTATAAACTCTATAAAAGTGCATTAAGGTGTTTTAAACCTCACACCTTTGTGTATGTGGGATGAATCTCCCCCTTCAGCAAACCTTGGCAAACAGTCCAGGGTTATGAAGGAAGTGTTCAAGGCCAGGTTGGATGGGGCTTGGAGTAACCTGGTCTGGTGGAAGATGTCCTTACCCATGGCTGGGGTGTGGAACCAGGTGAGTTTTAGTGTCTCTTCCAAGCCAAAATTCTATGATTCCATGGAGAGGCAGCAAAAGGCCACTAAGCTAAGCTCATGTTGGTGACCAGACCCCAGCCAGAGGATGGATGTGTCCCTGCTCCACAGAAAGCCTGGAGCAGATTGGGAGCAGATTGGTTTGGGCTTGGGGCATCTCTCCAGCACAGGGAGTTGTTTTATGAGGTGATTCGGAGAGAGACTGTTGGGAACTGCAATGATAGGACAAGGAGTAATGGGTACAAATTGAAAGAGTGGAAATCTATGTGAAATATTATGAAGAAATTCTACCCTGTGAGGGGGCTGAGGTCCCGGCACAGGTTGCCCAGAGAAGCTGCGGCTGCCGCATCCCTGGAAGCATCCAAGGCCAGGCAGGACGGGGCTTGGAGCAACCTGGGATAGTGGAAGGTGTCCCTGCCCATGGCAGGGGCTGGAATTAAAGTCCCTTCCAACCCAAACCAGTCCGTGATTCCATGGAAAGGCAGCAAAAACGCTGCTGAACCAGAGCCCATGTCAGTGACCACAACCGGGCCGTGGCGCGGACCTGCCCCTGCCCACAGAAAGCCCGGAGCCGATCCACGGGCAGCGGGGGTATCCCCGCGGCTCAGGGGGTTGTTTGTGCGGCGATGCGGCCCCGGGGCCGGCACAGAGCGGTTTAACCGCCGGGAGCCGCCCGGCCGGGGCCGCTCCCTCACACCTGCCCGCGCTGCGCTGC
>WEIT01095402.1:182455-215180 GCA_013389985.1 Dryoscopus gambensis | reverse complement strand
CGCAGTGAGTGCCGGGGGCCGGGGGCGGCGGGTCTGGGCCCGCTCCGCAGCGCAGGAACGGCCCCGGGGGGCGGAGAGGGACCCTCTGTGCCGGGGAGGGGACGTGGGGCTGGGCGGAGCGGGAGCTCCTTCGAGGAGGGGACTGGGGGGTCCCTCGCCCCACCGAGCAGACGGTGAGCTGCCTGTGTCCCATGCAGGGGGTGTGGGTCTGCCAGGAGAAGGGCCTGAGGTGATGGTGAGGGGTCACAGCTGATGAAGGAAACAGGAGTGAAGGATCCCCTGCCCACCAAGGGTCTGAGGAGGTGGTGAGGGTCTGCCTCTGAAGAAGGTGGAGGGCTTGAGATAGCAGTGAGGGATCCCCCTGCTCACGGAGAGCCTGAGGGGACAGTGAAGGTCCCCTCACTTGAAGCTGGTCACAGTGGGCGAGAGACACTCACTTGGCGGAGGGCCTGAGGTGGTGGTGAGGAGCATCTGCCTGTTGATGACTCCACCATCAACAAGGGATGTCCTTGCCTTCCCGGCCTTGCTGCTGTCCGTGGCTGAGAAAGGGGTGATGTTCACTGGGACTGGGGCTGCTCCCTCTGAGGGAACCATGTCTGGGGAAAAAGTGTGAAGAAGTGTGAGCCCCTCACTGCAGGGTGTCCGCCATGGTCATTGTCCTCCATTCCTGCCTGCAGACAGACTCATGTTCAACTGCTGGCCCGTAAGAGTTTCAGAAAGACAGAGGACAGGGAAGGACTCTCAGTGAGCTAAAACTTGCTACACCCAAGGCTTGTCTGCATTGGAAAAGATCTAGTGGAAAAAATTGGAAACCACTTTGCCAGAGTGCTTACTTAAGGGTTGGCAAGTTAGATGTTGTTCCTGGTGTCTCTGGAGCAGCAGAAAAAAGGAGTCGTCAGGCCAGGCTGGGAATGATGCTGCTCACTGGGACAGCAGGTGCCCAAGGAGTCTTTGCTTCCTTAAGGAAGGGGAGAGGGTGCAGAAGGGTTTGCTGTGCTACCAGGATCTGTGCTCTGCTAAACTCTCTTGCAGAAAGAAGAACGAGATTGATGTTAAGCTATTTCTTTCTCTGAAAACATTGTTTATGGTTGCTGAGTACTGTCCAGCAACTGCAGTGCTTCACCCCAGGGCAGCAGCGTGGTAGCGGTGGGTGATGTAATTCCTGTGTGCATCTCCTCGGGTTGTACCAGACAGACTGTGCCTAATGCCCTCTCTGAGTGGAAACGCACTGTAAAGGCAGAAGATTGGGGGTTTGTTGTTTGTATAAAACATCTGTTTTCATCTGTCACGTTTTGGCTTTGGTACTGTTTACCTCCAGCACCAGGGTCCTGGAGTTATCCCTCTCTCGCCAGCCTGTCGCTCAAGGGAGGGTTTTTTAATTACTCATTTCCTCTGCAGGCTGCTTCATTTTGTACTCAGTAATTTAGTTATAGCTCCCTAGCTGCTCACTCTCTGAGGCGTTTTGGTTTGTAATGTGTTTCATTTTCTAAAAGAGATGTCCTTTAGTGTCTGTTTAATTAATCTGGCTTTGTAAAACAAGACCACCTGAAGCCCTGGGCACTTCTGTTGTCATTCCCTGTGGCTCTGGTATCTGTGCAAGCTCTCTCCTCCCTGCCATTCTGTTTCTTCACTTGGTTAATCATAAGCATTGTGACAGAAAACTGTCAAACAGCAACCTCGTTGCTCATTTCTGTCCCCTTTGCTCCTGACTCCTGGAGTGGGAATGGCAACTTTCCTTCTGCATCCCTTTAAAGGGAGGAGTTTAACGTACACTTACGAACTCTACACAATAAGGCATCCTCAGCTTGGCTGCTGTTTGAGCTACATAAATAAACTTGGTGCTCCTCCCTTTCTGACTTCCAGAGTAGGAAAATGTTTTGCATCAATCTAGAGGAATTTGCCCCCTTGCTTCTATCAGGTAAACAACAACTTACTGGCCAGTCAAGGGTTTGTAACCCAGAGCAGGAAAAAGAAAATCTCGTTGAAGCTTGGTGTACACAGTCTTGATTGAGGCTCGAAACTCTGCTGTTACCTTGTTATCTCCACTCTTGAAAAATCAGGCAATTCCCTCCCAGTCGCCCTCTCTACATGCACACACACAAAAATCTTCTCTCTACAATAAACACAAAGTGCCATTTCTTTTCTGTAGAGAAGCCTGTGTGCTTACTGCCAGCTGATGGCAGGAGGAGGACAAAGTGAGGACAGGTTGTCGTTCACAGACTTTACACAATGTTTTCTGCATATTATGGTAACACTCCTGCCCTGTTTGATAACAGCCACACCTTCTCCGTGTACCAGCAGGATGTACAGTTTATATGAAATTTCAGGAATTAATGATCATTCCATTCAGTGTTTTAGAGGGAGGTCCTTGTGATGTGGGGAGCTCTTGCTGGTAATATTCTAAGAACCACTTGTTTGAATGGTTGTCCTCCCTTTCTTTCCCCCCACACCTGTAAAGGATGGCAGAAATGTGCTAAGTGCTGTTTTCTTTGGACCACTGCAGTCATTGCTGCTGTTACATTACAAGCAGAGGAAATGCTTGTGCATCATGAGATCATGAATGGAAGCAGAAGGTTCCAGGAAAAAGTGTCTTTCAGTTGTAGTTCATGATATTCACTAAAAAATAGATGCTGAGCTCATAAATTCTGTTTTCTGAGGTTCCTTCTCGCTTTACTATTTCTGTGTAAAACTTCTCTTTTCTAAGTTTCCTAAGTTTAGAAGTAAGTCCTGAAATGTACAGAAGATCTTGTCAGGAGGGGCAGGGAAGGGAGGAAAGGGGGAGTTTGAGACCTCTCTTGGAGGCTGTACCTACCTCCTGTCTCAACAGCCCTACTCAAAATCAAGGGCTTTTGGAAAGCTTTGTATCACTTCCTCCATCAGCATGGTGTGTGTGGATTATCTGCTGTAACCAGGATTTTACTGCTGGGCAGGAGTATCATATTCCACAGCTGTGTTGTTATGGGAGGTTGTATTTCACAGATGTGATGACATAACTCTACCGTATAATTAAACAATAATAACCAACAAAGAGGACGTTTCCTAGAGGTTAATGACAGTTAGGAGCAAAGTGGGTGGAAGAGTGGAGGGCCTATGGTACAGCTGAAGATCCTTAATCAGTTTAATTAATAAGTGCCACACTACAGCAGACCTTACAAATATAAATCAAGATGAAATGATGGAAGTACTTACATCAAAAATAAGTCCTTCAAATCAAATTAAGGATTTGCTAGAAACTCTTTTTATAGCTTGTGATGGTTTTTAAGCTGTGCTGGTGGGAGCTGGAAATTTGTAGTTAAATATCTGGGTATTTTTCGATAAGAAAAAGAGGAACTCAAACCTACCAGGAGAATATGCACTAGATTTTAAAAACTATTGATACCAGAAAAAGTGTAAGATAGAGCAGGAACCATTAAACCATTAACTGGAGTATTTTTTCCTGTTGAAGACAGTAATTTCTTCAAATTTACAATGTAACCAGGTGTTTACAGGATCAGGTTAATGAGGAATTATTAACTTTGTTGTCTTCAAAATTGACTCAGTTTTAAAAATAATTGGCAACAGCAAGTTAGGCACTTCCAGTAACTAAAATAAGCATTTGTTTGGTTATTTATTTATTTATTTATTTATTTATTTAATCCCCCAGAACAGAAGGAGCTGTAACAGTTGAAAGTTAAACTTGCTAACCTGAATCTTAAGTAGCTATGAGTCGGGTCTTCAGATGCTCCTAAGTACAAAAGTTCTATTGACTGAAACCTGCAAATGTTGCTTGAGCATAGCCTGATAATAGCACTTGAGGTTTTTGAACTGTGAGCTCAATAGATTGGAAAATGATGCTTGTCTGGGAATGTTTCATGGGATATTTGCTTATTGCTTCTGTGACCATTTAGAATTTCTGCAGTCGCATAATTAATGGAGCCTGAAGTTGGTGTTTTTCAGTTTAAATGGATTCTTTCAGTATGAGCTTTCTAAGCATAAAAACAAGTTTTTAAACCTGTAGTTCTTTTAGCATTTAGGAAATAAAGGGAGGAGCTTTTTTAGTTTGAGAATAAATACAAGGGAAGTAACTATATGGATGTATGAAATCAAATTAAAACATAGAGTTAAAATTTTAAAAATTATGCATATAAGCCCCATTATAAATTGAAAACTTACCATGCATGTCAAGTTTTATTAACAGCATGCTGCTTTATTTATAATGGGATTTTTCTAGGTGCTCAATAAACTTGACAAAAACAAATAGTCCAATACTCTGACCACACACCAAGGTGCTGATCCTGCAGAATTTTACATGTGCATTAATCTTTCCGTATTGTGAGTACACAAGTTCCCTTCGGTGTTTGGGTAGTTGGGGGTGTCTCAGCAGCTGGGGTTTTGTAGCTAGAAAATGGAGAGCTAGATCCAGTTTCTTAGGAACGTGGCTGTACAGTCTGTTAGCCAGAAACTGGAGGCGCTAATTCAAGTTTTTAAAAAAATGCCATATTCCAGAAAAATGGAGGTGTGCACAATGCACTGCAGCGTTTTGGCTGTACAGTCTGTTAGCCAGAAACTGGAGGCGCTAATTCAAGTTTTTAAAAAAATGCCATATTCCAGAAAAATGGAGATGTGCACAATGCACTGCAGTGTTTTGGTGACCTCACCAACCACTCGAGCTCCACTCTTGTGGTTGGAGCGATGCCATCACGGTGGGTACGAGGGAGGGTGTCCTTACATCTGGGGGCAGCTGCACACCCTGTGTACACACACTAAGGAAATGCTTTGACCACATAACCACGACTGCAGAACTAGTTGTTTCTGAAATGCTGCATATGTATGTTGTCTCTGGTAACTCCTGGGGTAGTTTTGCTTCTTAAATATTGCATTATCTGCGCTTGCAACTTTTTTTTTTGTTCTTTGTTTGAAATACGTTGTTTGCAGTGCTACAGCTTGTGGATGGTGGTTTTACTCTTGCTAGGAACCCTTTAAAGATTTGCTTTCTTAGTGCTTCATCTTGTATTTTTCATGCTCTTACTTAATTTCAAAGACTGTCTTTGAGAACAGGCTTTTTGGTTGCACAGCAAGATGTGATAAAGGATTACCAGATTTTAATTATGAAATTCATGTCAAGTAATAATTTTTGGCTAAGCAGCTCAATTTGTCATGAGTTATATTAAACGTTTAAGGAAAAGTTTCTCTCATGAAGCTGCTGCTTAATTTGTTGATTCAAAAATAGCTGTGCTGTAAGTCAGGTTGTGAATATAAACTAAGGTTATGCAAAACTCAGTGCATGTCCTTATGGATTCTTTTAAAACCAGGCTTGGTTCATCTTAGCTGATGTGTTGATTATGAAAAGATTAGGCTCACGAGAACATGCCACACTTGTCTTGTACAGTTTTGTGTGGAGTCTCAGCTATAAAGTCATAAATGTGGATTCAAGTTGTGCTGGTGTAACTTCTTTATGCTAGCAAACTCTTAATGATGTATCCTTAGGTGACTGTGGGATCCTGTTGTGTTTTCATATAAACCTAGAGGATGAATGAGTGTGAAAGTTTTTGCTTTTCTGAAAATAGGGACTAAAAATGATAAAATCTGTAGTAATTAATATCTTAGTTATTTTGGTGCCAGCTGCATGAGTGTACTCACTGTAGAGCATCTGTCCTGGTAACAAATCAAAATAATGCTGTTTGCTTTTCTTTTTACCCCCACCCCTCCCTCCAGAAAACGTGATAGGAAGCCTTGCACTGAATCATTGAAAGCATAAATGACAACCAGATTAATGTGTTTGTTGTCTTTGTAAGCAAGCTCCCACTTACTGCTCCGCTGGCCATTTGGCGTCAGAGCTGTTCTGTGGGACGCCAAATTCTCTTACTCGGTGTTGCAGTTTCCTGGAGGAGTAGATGTGGCAACAGGATGTTGGTAGAGAACAGGAAACTACTTGAATTTGCCACTTATGCCATGCAAATAAAGGCTTATTGCTGGCCCAGGTGTGGTAATTAGCGTCTGTTATTGAGAGGAGCTCGTGCAGTGATGGCAGAGAGCGGAGCCAGCGAGGGTTTGGGGCTGCTCTGTGACAGCGTGGGCTGACAAAGGGGACAGGCTGGTGAGGTGCTTGTTAAACCACTCAGAGATCTGACAGCTTGCTCCAGCTGGCTTTCCTATTCTGGGGGCATCTCTGCTAGCCCTCAGCTGGATATCAGCTCCTCTGGCATGTGGTGATTTACTGTGAGCTCCTTCTAGCTCGGTGTCTGAGCAGTGTCTGGGTGTTCGGCCATCACAGCCAAGGGGCTCTGTAACCAGAAATGCTTCACAGACCGAGCTTCACCTCTCTGCTGGCTACACATGGATGAGACAGCTTTCCTTCCCAATCCAAGTGGAAATGTGGTTAAAAAAAGAAAAATCATGTGCTTTTGAGCTGTTGATGTTAATGAAAAGGGAGAAAATTTCTCCTTTGCCTTTAGTACGGATTCTTTCCTTTCCTTTTCCTTAATAGCCGTCCAGAGCACAGAGGCTTCTCTCACATGTAGCCATGCCCAACACCAACTTTGTTGTACTACCTTTAGTTCAGTCCCTGTACATCCAGGAGTTTCCTGAGGTTGCAGACTCATGACTAGGATATCCACCATAAAGGAAGAAAAGTATGGAAGTGAAATGTGCTGTAAAGCTTAGTCCGCAGTGCATTGGGTGGTGAAGGTCTTTGTTCTCTCACAGTTGCATATGCTTTGCAGCAAATGCCTAAGAAGTCCCTTGAGCTTGTGCAGTGTTTTCTGACAGGTAAACTTAGGTTAGAATGTTGTTTTATGCGTCTGAAATGGCTGGTGGGCCCTGGTGTAACTGACTGCAAGACTGAACCCGAGGAAAATGTGGAGCTGAAGGTCTGGGTGTCATTTTGCAGTGTGATTTTTTTTTTTTTTTTTTTTTTGACAAATTTGTAAGATGAAAAAGCTGAAGCTTTTTTTTCTGTCTCCGGAATGTGAGCTATGAAAAGACATCTTGATGTACTTCCAGACGTGGTTAATCGACTAATTGTGAGTACAAATTATTGTCTGGTCTTAATGCATTCACTTCAGTCAATAATTCAGTATTAATCACTGAACTGTTTTTTCAAGTATTTATAAGTCTCCCTATTTCAGTTGACTGCAGACTCCTCATAAAAGCAGATTGATGAGATGCTTATAGAGCAGATGAATTTCTGCCTTAAGTAAATGTGAGTGAAAATTTCCATCCAATTGTATATTCTTTGTTTTCATAGTACAAATACAATTTTACTGATGTCTATTCACTCTTGTCCACAAATATTTCTTTTCTAGTAATTCGCATCTTTGGTTTCTTCAGAAGAGCTCAGTAAATGCGTGTGTGCATTCCTTCTGCATGGCACTTAATTTTTATGAAATACATATTTCATCGGACAGTAAAACATTTAAGTATCTTAATGGCCTAATTAATACTCTATATCCACTTCTATCATGTGTATTTTGCTCTTCGTTATCCTTCTGCTCCTTTTTTCACGTCCTCGTGCATTTTTTATCATAAAAAATTCAAGCAATCTTGAGAGAGCAGTCTATTACAAGGCTGCTCTTTGAATATTCAGCAATTCTAAGATTTGATTGATAGTCCCTTCCCTCCCATCCTGTCTATTTTTAGTACCTTAAAAGCAAGTTTAATTTCTTGGGTTGTCGTTTGTTGTGTATGCGCGATTTACTTGGTGGTTTTCCTCCCTCCTTTAAATGTACCAGATATGTAATTTTCATGTTCTTTGAGGACATCTTGACAGTTGGGGAGAAATAATGTAGAAGTTAATTGGGAGCTCTGCCTTAGCTGAAGGAGGAAAGATGGACAGTCTTTGTCTGGTTCTGTTAATATATGCTGTGTGATTAGGATAGGAGGAGAAGTGGAAGAAAACATTAAGCACATTGTTAGCACTTATTATCATGCTCCAAGAATCTTCCAGCATAAGAGCCTGTTTTCATGTACAAGCACAATCCACTCCATCTTTTAGGACAGAATGAGGAGACAAAAAGCCTTGCAGAGGTGGTGTAAGCACTGTGAAAAAGGATGTCCCTCCCTCTTTCTCTGAAATACAACCTTGGAGCTGTACCCCTTTTTTCTGCTTCATGCCACTTCAAGGAGAGCCTTGGGAAATCTTCCCACACAAACTGTTTTAATCTTCTGTCTCCCTTTAGGCCACATACAGAAGCCTCCAACAGTTTGTCTGAGCAGGACTGGACTCCCTGCAGAGCCAGTTTGTGCACTTGCTTAAAGGAATTGTTCTTGAGCAACTTCAGGCCTTTCCTCTCTCGAGGGCATAAGAACTCTGGACTCTTACACGCTCGGAATCCTGATTGCGTGGGAGGAGAAAAGGACTAGACACAGAAAGCAAATTTTGTTTCTACCTGATGGGTAGACCAAAAATGATTTTGCTTTTCATATTCAATTTGAGGCGTAGCCCAAACTAGTAAGGGTAGGCTCTTGGTGTGGGAGACTTGCCAACTGCTATTTATTTATTGATCTTGTTCCTTTTTTTAATTGTCTCATGCCTGGCATAACGTGGTGCTGGTGGCTGCCTGCTCACTGTGTGTAAAGGGGTGTTGACTGTCAACAAACCTGGCAATTGGGTGGCTTTGCCTCCCTCAGCCTTGTCCATTCAGCTGGGTAATTACTATGGCTCTTCTTTTCTCATGTCTCCCTCAGACACGTCTAATGAGACAAAATAATGGAACTGTTTTAGTCCTGGGTAGACCTGCAAAGGAAGTCAAAGGCTGGCTGCTAATGCCTTTATGGAATATTAGGGCAAGCACTGACGTTTCCTTCAGGCATAGGAATCCTTAGGAGAAAATTCCTGATTGTTAGTGGTTCAATAAAAGGATTGCTATCATTTTTTTTGTGTATATTTTGTGTAAACAAGGCATATGCAAACTGGCTGTTGAAAATAGGCACAATCGAGTCGTTTAGACTTGCACACCATCTGTTTACAATTGTGCATCCCAGAGCGACGCTCACTGCAAACAGCCATGGGATGAAGTTGGGAAACAAGTTTGTTTTGGTGGACATTGATTCTGAATCTGAGGTCTCTAGTCACCAAGTGGGTGCATCCTCTTCTCCAAGAGGCTACAGGTTCTTCTCCATTTCTTCCTGCTTTGTTCTCCATTGCAAGAATGAGAATTCCTATTAAAAAGACCTACAGCAGAGAAGGGCCAGAATTCTGTTCCCCAAAAAGTTGATACTGCAAACTGTGAAGTTTGTATAAATCTTCCAGGTAAGGTACATCCGTTAGAGTAAAATGTTGCCCTAATTTTGTATATTCTACTGAAGCAAAGGAAAGGGAGCATTAAACTATGCCAGCAATATGACAAGGTAACTCTCCTAATTTAAAAATAACGAAACCGTTGCGGTGACAACTTCCACATGTGCTGTGTTTTGCAAGAGTCATTGTCACTTCAGTTGGTTAAACTCCTTTCAAGGATTAAACCCCTCAGAATAGTTGTATATACTGGCAGGATTTAAAATACCTTAGAAATCTTGTGATTCTTTTATATTGTTTGCAGTCTTAAACCATGTCCTGCTAGGTGGTCTTTCACAAGCCAATTCAGTGCATCATCATCTGAATCATAGTAAAATTATTCTCTTTTTTCATAGGAGGGAAGGTTGTGCCTGGGATTCTCTTTTAACCTTTAATTTAAATGTCAGTATTTGGAAGGATGCAGGTGGATGTCACTTCGTAGACACTTGTGTAAGAGGCTCTGTTGCCCCAAATGTTTATTTGGCTCTGAGTCTAGAAGTTGTCAGCTTTTAAAACATTTAAACTACCCTCGGAGCTGTTTTAAAACAGTAATCCTGGCTTCCTCTACTGGGTATTGAATGGATTGTGAAATGTCTTCAGAGGGAGTGGAACGGACTTGTGTGAACATTTTGCAAAGTCTTAACTCCATATGGGTAGTTTTTTATAATGTACCTAAATAGTACATTAGCTTTTCCAAATCACTTTCTAAATGAACTGAACCAGCCTCAAAGGAAAATACATCATAGTCATGCTCTGCATGTTAGAGCCCTCTTAGAGAGGCTGATTGAATTCAAAGGTTAGTACCATCCCACACACAGGCTTTTTCTGGCATATATATGTGGAAATTAGGATTTTTTTCCTGAGCTTTACTGAGGTGATTTTGTTTTGCACAGCCTTCCCTAACGTGTTTATAGGTAGTTCCCTGGCTTTGGAAGGGTGAGTCTGCTAAATGACTTGTGAGACCTTTCAAGGTATTGGGCTGGCTACTTGAAAGCAAACCCTACTGTGATGAATGGCCCATTAGAAGAAAGTTGATGGCATTGTAAATGAGATTTTACATGAGAATCAAACTGCTCTAGTGTATCCAGCAAAGATGCTGAAACAAGTGCCTCTCTCTGAAAAGGTTATTAGGAGATTTTATGAACTGCTATTTTCAAACGGTTTGTTTTCCCTTATTCTCCAGGGTATAAAAATTTCCCAAGGGTCTGGATACTTGTCATAATAAAGGAAGAGTCTTCTCAAGAAAAATGGGCGTTAGGATGAAAATGGGGGTGGAACTGAAGTTGCTGCTTGCCCGTGGCAGCAGTGGCCAGACTTGTGCGGTGAAAGGAGCAGGATCTGCAGCCAGCTGGAAGTTCCATGGCAGTTAAGCAAAGATTTAAACTTCTTGGTATTGAGTGAGGTATGGAAATGAATAACCAGTGCTTCTTGTAGAGGCCAACTGTGGCCCTGCAGTTAGTTCCATACTGTCAGTACATATTTAATTCTTGGTGTACTGTTGAATTTCTTATTGAAAACAGAACTCTGTGTAGAAGCTGGTATAGGGAAGTTCCTCTGAGCGTGGGTGCAGGTGGGGCTTTTTTTTGGCACTGAGGTAGGTGTTAATTGTGGTTTATGATTGAGGGGGAGACATAGTTGAGTGTTTCTGCCAAGATGAGCAAAGAAGGAAAATAGTTAATATTGACCTTTTTCATTTTAACCAAGATCAGTGGGACCAGCAGAGGCTTGGAAAACCTCTCAGAAGGGCTCTTGAATTTCACAGAAGCAGGGAAGGAGTGAGAGGTGGTGACGGAGGCTGAGTCACTTCTTGTGGTCTCTGCTGTGGTAGAATGGAAGCCAGACTTAGGCTCTTATCTTAAGGTTTATCTTGGAGCAGGGAAAAATTGAGTGTGAATGGGGGCTAGGCAGCCTTTTCTGGTGCAGAAACACTGCACCAGAAAGTGGGTAAATGTGTGTGTATTACAGAGCTGGTGTTGGGCTTTTCTGTGACATCTCTGAAAAGCAATGTCAGACTCCCTGCCTGGGGCTGCTGGAGTAGCCACGGTCCAGGAGTCTTGAAGCAGCCAGGGGCTACGTGCTGTCACTGGGATTGGGAGCTGTGGTTTGGCAGTGCTCCCTTAGGAGTGGGGAAAGTGGGAAAAGAGAAATCCTGCGGGAAGGTGAGACATATCCGACCCCTGAGCCCTTCCTTGCAAGGGCTGAGCAAAACATGCTCCTGATCCAAGACTATGCAGTGTCTGCCATTTCAGCCTTACAGTGTGGAATTTGATGTCTGAGGAAGGATCAGTGCAGGATGAGGTGGCCAGAGCATACCATAGAATTAAATGTCATCCTGGGTTGTTTCATAAGAGTTGCCTTTCATTGTGCATTTGAATTAACTTAGTGGGACAGCAAGTTACCGTGGGGGTGGATGGACTAACCTTGTTTATCACTGTACTGTATTCTTCCAATACCATAAAACCTTGGCTGCTGCCAAGCACACACTTGAAGTATATTTATCTCCACAGAGTGCTTTTCTCTTTGAAACTTCTGTTCCACTCCATAGTTCTGCCAATTTGATCTGTACTTCAGCTTTGTTTAATGGCTGTTATCTGGTAGGGTTGGGATTTTGTTTTGGTTTGGCATTTTTTATTTGAAACACTGCATTGGGATCTAAAATGAAGCTGCTTTAGAACTGAACACTTGGATATGATACTTATTTTTTTTTACCAGTGTTGTCAGAGTGACAACCATATAAATGAAGCTCTGTGTCCTCTGAATAAGCCCAAAACTTCTGGGAATGAAGAGTCCTCCAGGGCTTTGTGGAGATGCTGCCTTAAGACACATCTTAGCTCTCTGTCAGAGCAGGAGTGACAAGTGGGATGTTGATTCTTGCAAGATGGACACTGGTGAAACAGGACTGAAATCCCCACTTCCATGCAGCCTATTTTACAGAGGTTCGTAGAGGCCAGTAATGACTAGAAGTTGTTCAGAAGTGTTTGAAATGTTAGAGCTACTTACTCTGTCACCCAGTCTAAACAGCTAGCCAACCCCATGATAAACGTGGTTAAAATTCCTGGAGAGATCCTGTAAGTCCTAAATATACATTTACCACATGAGTAACGTGGGCTGCGCGTGTAGAGAGAAACAATTGATCCTGCTGCCCCTGTGTTGATTTTTGTGGCTCTAGCATGTGTGGTAAGCAGGAGAGGAGTTAATTTTAGCTTGATTAGCAACACAGAAGGGAATCAAGATGACTGTTGTAAATGGCAGTGGGATGAGATCAATGAGGGTAGTTTATTTCCATGCATCTAAGTGGGTGTTCTAAGCAATTTAATTTTTCTTTTTTGTTTGTTTTTAAGAGAACCAAGAATGTTAATGCATTTAGTCCTTGAAATCCTTCTGTGGCTGCAATTCTGGATACTTTTATGTTGTTGCATGGTCATTGCTTTAAATGAACACCAGGTGCTCGTGTTCTGTTCCCCAGCAGTTCTTTGTTTCTCTGCACTCTGTTACCTGGCTCAGCAGCAAGTGGCGAGTGATTCTCGGTACTGCACTCTCCGTTTTTCTCCTACTCACCTTTGTTTATATTCTGGAGCATGTTCCCAACTGTTTATGATTAAACATTGCTCAAACAGCCAGGTTAAGATTTATTGACACAAAGGAGGCTGGGAGGAGGGAGTGGCTGGCTGGTCATCTGTGTCTACTTCCAGCTGATAGTGATGTTATTGACGTTGTCCACGTGTCTGTGCAGTGGCTGTGGTGCGTCACAGAGGCTGCTGTCCAAAAACACCAGCAAGGGACTGCTCGCTGTCAGCACAGCCTTTTTCCCTTTGTGTGACACAGTAAAAGCTCGAGCACGGCAGTTTGTGTAGGTGATGCACTCCTTTCTCTTCAGCCTGGCCTTTTGGAAGCATCCCATGGCTGCTGAGGAGGGCACCTCTATTTTTCTCTTGGTGGGAGAGGCTTGTTGATCAGGATTTGAAACGTGCTAAAGGGGTTGTGACCTAAAGGAGTTTTAGGCAGGGATCCTTTTAAAAAAGACATTTTGAAAAACAGTGCTGTTATATGGAATGCCAGGAAGTTCAAAATGGAAGACTGGAAAGTGAGCACTATTTAGGAAAAAAATACAGAAAAATTAGCGTTAAAAAGAGACTGAGTTCAGTAAAAAAAAAGCCTTTTCTGGAACTAAAACAATTTGTTTCCTGGCTCTTCTTAGCTATGTGCAAACCAGATAACTATTTAGCTTTTGGAGTGTCTGTATGTAGCATGTTAAGTTTTGGTTATTTATTTTCAAGTCACAGATACTGATAATTTTCAAGTTTTAGGAGAAAAATTAAAACACGGTATTGGCAATATACTAAAAAATCAACAGATTCATCAGCCTAATACTGAAAGGGATTTTTGCACTTATAAGACTTGATGATGTAAGTGAGAAACACACACGTGTTGCACGTAATTTGTTTTCTCTGAAGATCAAATATTTCTTGGCTGGTGCAGAAATGGTTAAGATAGGATCTAGACCTCCACAGGCTGGAACACCTGATTAGAGCAGCCGTGGAACACAGGCTGTTGTGTGTTATATGGAGTCTCTTAACTCTCCTTATTTTTATGTATACAACCACACACACAACAAAATAACATAATAGGCTTGCTGTGTGTTACAGATGGTATCAGGCATCTGCAGTGCTGATAGTGAAACTTTCTGGTGCTGGCAGCCAACTTCATTTAAATAAAAGCCTCGTCTGCTCTTTGTGCCAGCCCACTTCTTCGGTGGCAAACTTTCATATCAGGTTTTTGATGTCAGGCCACTCATTCTGACACATAAAACACCTCCCTGTTCCCAAGCTCCAAAATAAACAGCAGCTTTATGGTTCATTTTAGCCTCTAAGGACATCTTACTAAATGTTCTCTGCAGGTCTGTTAACATTCCTGGGAATGCAACTGCAGGGCATTTCAGCGTTGCCGTACTGAGAGGCAGAATAAATGAGAGAGTGGAACTGACTGGCAGAGTGTGGTGCTGGGTGAAGATGTGGTTTGCCATATGACACACAGAAAAAAGTTCACTGTAACTTAACTGTGCTCAGAGACAAGAAGTTGTTTACAGTAAGGACTAGACAGCAGAACAGAGCAGCTTCTGTGATGCTGTGGTGGAAGTGGGGCCAGAATTCACCCTGGGGAGCCTTTAATAAAAAAAAAAGAATCAAACAAAACCCCTACCCAATATCGATCAAAAGGTAGGTGTCATTACTGCTGCCGATTAATTTATATTGATGTAAAATCACATCTGCTTTCTGTGGGTGTAGGCAAGACCTTCTAAGGCTCATACATTTAGCACCTTGGCAGACTTGAGTTAGATCTTCACTGGCTGTACTCCATGAAATCTGCCCTACGTGCTGCTGACCTGCAGTGTGCTGGTGTGCAAAGGAATAGGAGCACTTGGGAAGGGAGCAGGAATTTGTCTTCTCCTAGCCAGCCCTGTGCCCAGCGCTCCTGGTTTGGAATGAATGGCATATTTTGAAGCTGACTCCAATGTTTTGAAATGTGAAGCTGAGGGAGGTACAATTACAGCACCACCTCTTTATTTCTCCGTGCCCAGTGGATGGGCACCAAGTAACAACCATGTTGTGTTGTCATGAGTATTTAAAAGGTGACTTTCGTGGTGGGCTTCAACAGAGACCCTTCACCCTAATGGTGTTTGTTGTAAACCTCTAGTAATTATATTCTCTTGATTATACCAAGGCTTGATTTCTGACATCATCTTGCTTATCATTTGTCTGGAAATAATTGTCAGGATTTTTCTGGGTCAATTTTAATACAAGTTTTAGTAGTTGAGGCTTTTTGTGTTTTAAATAGATAAGTGGTTTAATCCCTAGTCAGGTGTGGATTGAGTTTGTAAATAACTGGTGATAGTGATGGTATTTTGAGAATATCCTTCAGCTTGTTTTTGCAGGCAGTAACGTGAATGAACAGACACTTAGAGCTGGCTTGTAGCTGCTGCTGCAAATCTTTAAGAAAGGTCATTTTTGAAAACACACGTTCCTGACCATTTGCACTTTGATGGCTTTCTGGAGGAGATTGGTTCAGCTTCTGGTGGGGTTTTTTTTTGGCACTGGACTGAGCAGGATTATTATAAGATGCATCCTGCCAAGCTGGGGATAGTAGAATCTGGAGAAGACCTGTCAATAATGTTAATTCTCCAGGCAGGGTGGCAACTTCAGAGGGAGCCTCCTGCTATTCCTGCTGGCTCTCCATTAGCTGATTGAAACACCCTTCTCAGCAGTTTTGGCAATTTCTCTCCTGTTCTTCTATGAGATGCTATTTTGATACTCCATGAATTTATTCCCTGACCTTGTTGCGGTGTTTCATTACACTGAAAAAATGGCAACTGTAATATCTTATCTAGTTTGCTTTTTTTTCCCCTTTTCTGCACTGTTTTACTCAAAGAGGAGAATCTGAAAGTGAAGCTGTGCTTGATGTCTCAAATCATTTTCAAAGAGTGAAATCAGAATATGCTTAAAGAGATGTAAGGAATGTAAAATAAAGACATACATAAAAATGCTCCTGATTCTTCACTGCTAATTCTCCAGTGTGAAACAGCCTCCAATATTCTCACTTGAATGAAAAATTACACATTTGCTCTGTGACAGCAATTAAAAGGATTGCTAAGAAAGATAACAAATTGTGGGAAGGATGCGTAGAATAAAATGACTGTTGAAGTTTCACAGCATGATATCTACAGTGCAAACCCTCCTGAAGGTTTTACTTTTAGCATCCACTTGTTGGAGCCTAAAACCAAAATGCTCATCTTCTTCTGTGTGCTTTTAAAGAAGATAGTATATGAACCAAACCAGCATTTTGTAGCTCTTTGGGTTGGGCTTCTGGGATCTCTTTTCCTTTTTTAGCCTTCCTTATCAGACTGGGGGTGTTATATTCCTTCCCTCCCACCACCTGTTTGGCTGAGTTTCACTTTATGGCTTTTCCTGGGATGGGCAGTGGCCCATCCAGAGAACAGAGTTTGCTGTTCTCAGGGCTGTGAGGGGGGATGTCTGCAGGGACTGAAGGATCACAAATATTTTCTGTGTACATCTGTGTGTGCCTGCTGCTGGCAGGGAGAAGAATCCCAGAAGTTTGGCCAAACTTTGCCATGAACATTGCTGTCTTGAAAAGGAGTTTGCTAAAATACCTACTTGAAACTCTGCCTCTGTGTGGAAGTGTTTCTCAATTTGTTTGAACCTTGATGAAATGGCATAGAGAGAAGCCCTGTGCAACTGTGCTCAATAGAAACATTCATTACAGCTAATTTACTTGGTGCTTTTAAGAGACATAGCTATTCATAAGTTGTGGTTTTGCCTGATGCTGCTGGTGGTATTTGTTTTAAGTAGATACACTTGCCTGCACACGCTCTTTGCCCATCTGAAATCTTGTCTGGCTGTGTTGGAAACCTCGTTTTAAGCTCGGTGATCTGCAGTGTTAGGCAAATCCCAGTGTAACCTGGGTGCCTTCTCATTAAGGGAAAAAATCCTTTATCCTGTGTACAGTTCCCCCTAAATGGTAACAAAACAGCATAAGGAAAAGGTTGTCTGTGACAAAGAAATGGCAATTTTGAATTTTCCTGAAGCACTGTCCTTGTTCAGCCATCTTACTGCACTTGCTTTCTCAAGGCCATTCAGCGAATGAGCTCAGGAAGCACAAAGGTACTAAAAAGCATTGATTTTGCAGCATGCAGAGCCTGTGTATCCCATCTGAGATAACCACAAACCCACTCCTGCTCCTGCAGATGGCACCTGCCAGTTGCCATGGGAGGATTGCCATGGGTACACAGCCACGGGAAGCTCCCACTGGAATGCAGAAAACATTTTTGCTCTTTGTTTTGTCCCCTTGTACACAGCTGAGTGACTTAGGGTTTGAAATAATTAGGCTGAATTTTAAAAAAATGGTGACTTCTCTGATTCAGGAAGTTTTGAAAATTTCCAGCCTGAGAGTATCAGCATGTGGCTGATGTGATTTGCCTGATAAAGACCAGAGCTCTTCTCAAAATGAATGAATTGCAGTTTGTTTTCTGAAAGGAGAATGCAGTGTTTGGATCATGTGATGCTTAAATCTGAGTCTGTGGTTACAGGCTCTGTCTTTTTTATACTCTATTATAAATCTGCAGCATTTTTGCTGGTACCTTCTCCTTTCCTTCCTCTGCTTGATATTTTTCCCCTCCACCTTCTTTGTGTTGGTGATGCTATCTGGAAGGCAAGCTAAGGGATCTGATCTGCCTGGCAATTTACTCCCAACAAAAAATGAAATGAATAATTATTCCAGCTACCTGGTTAGCCTTGCTGTGCAGAGGTTTGGGTACTGTTGGCACAAGGGTCATACTGATATGAAATGGCAGAAGAGAAGGAATGGTGGTGGAGTGAAGGACATGCCTCTTACAGCAGAGAATCAGATTTAGACTGTGTTAAATCTACATGAGATTGAGTGACACAATTGATATCTCTTTGGGGAGATTATTTTTAAGGCCAAGGAAACCAGTGAGCCATCCACGTGAAACACAGAATTTTACCCAGTTTCCCATTACTCATCCCAGCAAGTCCAGGAAAGATGAGGATTTCCAGCTAACTCAGATGCATTTCAGGGGAAGGCCAGAAAATCCTTCCAGTAATCTGGAATCACAGGGTAGTCAATAATAATTCCATTGGATCAGGTGTGAGGAGTTCCTGATGACTTCAGTGTGAGCTTGCCTTTACTAAAACTGGATTTACGTTATTTCTAGTACAGGAACAATACCTAAGGCATGGGTAAATGCCAGGGACCCCAGAACACTGATATTCAGCTACTTGGGCATCTGATGGAACATGGCAATGGAAATAGTTGCTGGAGCTTTTTCTGGAAGAAGTTCCCTACAGAAGAAAATTTAAATTCATCAAGTAGAAGTAAGACCACTGTCTTTTGAATTGAACTAATTATTTCAAACGTGAGCTCACTCACATATGCACACAGGCAGTTCTGGCTCATTCTTGGCTGACAGATGAACTCCTTTGTGTATCTGCAGCGTTAACCATGACAGCATATATTAAATACAGTGAGTGTGCTGCAAAGCATGCAAGGCAAGTGATTTGTGAGCTCAGGGTAACTCTGAGGTTAGGAACCAGTCCTCCAGATCTAAACTCATGTGGTGACTTACAGAATAATTATGACCAAACATTACAATGGGTTGCTCTGTCATTGGAGCAGTGGGGGAGAGCACTGTACTCCTTTATTTGCAGATGATCTCAGTGCTTTTTAAATCTACTTTTCTGTCAGTTATGTTACAAAGAGTAACAGTGATTTTCCTAGCTTTTCCTCTCACTGAACAATAGTGGATAATACCAGAGGCGTTTTTGCAGGCAGCTCTGCAGTTTACTTCCTTGTCCTGCTGCTGTTTGGCCAAGTGCTTGTCTTGCCTTTCTTCAGATTGAATTGATTCATTACAGGAAGAGCAAATGTGGATTCTGGACTTTACCATTTACTTGCAGACCCTTTGCTTATCTCTTCATGTATACAACAAATGATTTTACCAGCCGTGAGGTATTTCTCTGTGTGTTTGATAAAGGACCTTATGGGTAGGTCTTCAATAGGATTTCTGTGCTACAACTGCTCAGAGCAGTAGAGCAGTTGAAAGGGAAATGGCAAATGCTGGAAACTCTTTTAGACTGCAGTAATCTCCAAAACGAACCAAGCACTCTTAAAACCACGGCAGTTGCACTGCCTGTGTCCCGCAGCCTGTAGAGATGTGTAAGGAAAAGCATTATAGTGACTCTTAAATTGCAGTTGAAAGGGAAATGGCAAATGCTGGAAACTCTTTTAGACTGCAGTAATCTCCAAAACGAACCAAGCACTCTTAAAACCACGGCAGTTGCACTGCCTGTGTCCCGCAGCCTGTAGAGATGTGTAAGGAAAAGCATTATAGTGACTCTTAAATTGCCATGGTGATAAGCAGATGCTTGTTTTGTGATGTGTGTTTAGACTAAAAAGAATAAAATGTATGTGTCTTCTTCCCTCCAGAACTGTCTGTAGTCTCAGTGCAATTGACTTTTTTGTTTAGTGCAGATAGCACTACCCAAGTGGATGATATAACTGTTTTCTTGTTGGTATTGCTTACCAAGTGCTATTTAGCGGAAAAGATTGTAGGGTAGGGAGTGGAACAGGAAACGTTAGATGATTTTATTATTATTATTATTTTATTACAAAGGAGGGGTGAATAGTACCTAATCTCCAGTGACAGCTCAGACAGCTTTCAGAGCTTGTTGCATGGTTTTATGACAATCATTCCAACTGATACTCATTTTAATTCACTTGTGATTGAAAGGTGATTTTTGTACTTGTGCTTTTACACACCTTGCTGCTTCAGACAGCTTAGTTCCAGCAACATAATCATTTTGAGCAAAATACTGAGGTTGATTATTCCTGTTGGTGTGTAAGAGTTGAGTTTATTTTTGTGAACATAGAAAGCATTGATTTGCTTATTTTAGTTGTTAAAACAAGAGACATCCTTCTCAGTATTTTGTAGTTGAAGTGTTTTGTTTTGTGATGCAGTGAGGCTTTGTGCTATAGAAAATCTGAAGTTCTGAAAAGCATTGCTGTCCCTGGGCAGAGTGTAGCATCACAAAGCAACAAGTCTTGGTCAATAAATACTCCCAGATCAGCTGTTGCAGAGGTCACAGCAATTCTCAGAGCCTTGTTTTTGAAGAAATTAGAATCTCGGGTAGTTCTTGTCTCAGTGTGCTTATCTCTCTGTGAGCAGACCTTCAGGGCTTAGATACATGTTTCGTTAAGTGAAGCAAACTCTTATCTTTTTCTAACCAAATTCAGTTTCATTTTTTGGTGCACAGGTGCTTAAACTTTCCCAGTGAGTCTTTTATGTTGTCCAAGGCACATCCTTTCACACTGCTTCAAAGGGCTTTGTGAATAGGGAGTGGATTTAGGATTTTCATAGATGCAGCCTTGTGGTTCTTTGCTTAGCTGGTTACAGAAGATGAAGAAAATTGGTTACAGGAGGTAATTGGGCACTTTTCTGTAATGGCTGCTCTGTACAGCATCTGCTCATTGATTGTAGCCCGAAATTTTGGTATTTATAGTACACATTCACTGAAAGGGTGACAAGTATCCACCTTGCCCTCCAGTAGAATTGTGTCAGGTATCTTGAAATAGCTGGTAAGGGTAATAACCTGACAGAGATGACTGACAGCAAATTCTCACTTCTACTGAGAAAGCAAACATGATTTGGAATCTTGTGCATGGAAATGGTATTACAGTCTTTGGGGTGAACTATATGTAATTGGCACAAAACAAACTATTTCAGAGAAATTACAGGGGACAGAGAAACAGCTGTTTCATGGAGGTTGATTGGGATTTTTTTCTCTTTTACAAAGGTTTTTGTGGGCATTCTTGGTCAAACTTTAGCTAGTAATGACACAGTTCTGTTTCATCATGACGTGCTGCTGTGATTAGAGCTCTGGCTGGCCACTTTTGCTGAATCCAAGGTATTTATTGATTGTAGAGATAACTACCTCATCCTCAAGAGTTGGACTACTGTCCCCTCACATCACAGAACCACAGAATTGTTTAGGTTGGAAAGGACCTTTAAGATCATTGAGTCCAACCATTCCCCCAGCGCTGCCAACGCCACCACTGAACCGTGTCCCCAAGTACCACACCTACATGGAGACAGTGATTCTACAACTGCCTTGGGCAGCCTGTTCCAGTGCTTGACAACCCTTTAGGTGAAGAAATGGTTCCTAATGTTCAATTTAAACCTCCCTTGGCACAACTCGAGGCTGTTTCTTCTTGTCCTGTTTGTTACCTGGGAGCAGAGCCTGAGCCCTGTCTGGCTGCACCCTCCTGTCAGGGAGTTGTGGAGAGCCACAAGGTCCCCCCTGAGCCTCCTTTTCTCCAGGCTCTGCTCCCTCAGCTGCTCCTCACGGGCTTGTGCTTCAGGCCCTTCCGCAGCTCTGTTCCCTTCTCTGGACATGCTCCAGCCCCTCAGCGTTCTTCCTGTATTGAGGAGCCCAGAGCTGGACACAGCATTTGAGGTGTGGCCTCACCTCACAGGGGGACAATCACTGCCCTGCTCCTGCTGGTCACACCAATGCTGATACAAAGTCAGAGTGATGGCGGGAAACATCGAGATACTGAGTGTCAGCAGGGTGGTTACAGTATCTGCATGTTTAAAAAGAAAAAGGGCCCTTGTACCAAAGGGAGACGGTCACGCTTAAGCAGGTTTGTGAATGAAACCTGGGGCCTGTGGTACCGTCAGATTCAAATTGTAAAATGTGATATTTTTAACAGAGCACCTCCTACAATGTTTCTCGCTCGACCTGCATCTCAGCACTGTACTACAGATGCTACCGGTGCAGTTATACCCCCAACATTCAGGAATAACAGGATTTCATAAATTATGGCGAGATAAAGATGGTACCAACTCGCTGATTACAACACATGTGTAACAGTTCCAGCTTACTTTTCTGGTTATTCCTTTTGCATGATGAACTGGAGTGATGTTTTTATATAACATGACATACTACATTATGTTTATATAGATAACATAAGATATAAAAATATCATTCCAAGTTTTAAATATATCTTATATTTATTTTTATATATATATATATGTTTCACCTTGGCTTTCTCATGATTTGTCTTCTTTTTGTCACTGTGCTTTTCTTCAGTGTAAATGTAAAAGCATAAATCCAGCAGTTTCCTGCCTCCTTTTAAAATCTTTAAATAGCCTTTTCATGCTGTCATGCAGCAGATCTTAGCAGAAGTCATTTGGTGTTAACAGCACTCAGGGTGCTTTAACGAAGAAGTCAGTGACTGTAATAGCTTCTGTTGAACATGGTACTATGTTTTGGCAGATGCATCTCCGTTCCCTTTGCATCAGTGAGTAAAAGGTGCTTTGAGGAGGAGGAGGATGTCTGCTTTTTATTGAGCCATGCAGGGTATGCAGTCATTATGTTGGAGTTTTTTCCCCAGCCACCCTTCCTGAAGTCTGCTGTAGGGCGATTGTTTATGTAAAGTCTAGTGTTTCCTAGCACTTTATTTTCAGACTTTATGGAGATGAAATGCTTGTGGTCACTGTCACTGGTTCACCACATGAAGGATGCCTTAATAGCATGGGAGCTGTGCTGCCAGTGGGAGGAGCTCATCCAGGAAACTTTTGGAAAAATCTGTCTTGTGTAAAACAAGCAAACAAAATTCTAGCAACATCTTTTATGTGACTGTAACCATGTGTGGAATGTGCACTCCTTCTCTTCCCCTTGGTCTCCAGTGTATATATAGCATGCATTCAGCCACTGCTATGGATTCTGTGCACTCCAGCAGGCAGCACGGAGCCAGCAATCCATCTTTCTCCTGCCTGTAATCTAAGATGGCAAGAATTGTTTCTGTGCAGTTTGTGGAGGTTGGGGAGGCTGTTTGTGTGTCTTTAGTTTTAACACAAGCTTTAAAAAAAAAAAAAGCTTTCTATTCTCACAGCCTTGCAAGGCATCCTAGAGAAACCGGAACCCTTTCCCACAAGGAATTGATGTATGTGCCATACTGTAAGTGTGAGTTCAGTCCATCTGGTTTCTATGGCCAGGGATTGATTGCAGCACGTACCTGTCTGTAGCAGGTTATTGAGTAAACTCAGCAGATCTGTAACTGAGGCAGGCTCTTCCTGCCAGTAACAAGACCAAAGTTTTTGCAGACCATTAATTCATCCTTCTAATCAGCTGGAAATTTCGGAGGTGCATGAAAGAGCTGCCTCTTGGGCACCCTTGGAAATACCACTTAACTTCGTTATGCTTTTTATGTTGAGTCTAATCTGTGCTTTCAGATTGATCTTTTTCTCATAATGAAAATGTTAAGTGGGAGTAAAAATTGTTATTGCATCTTTGATAGGAATCATGCAACATGGATCAAATAGTATAACTCAGTTTAAATAACCTGAAATATATACAGTAATCTTAAGTAATGCATGCTCAGTTCTGCTTGGGTTGTCTGTCTTGTCCTGCTTATCTTCTGTGGAAGTGTAGTTCTCAAAGACTTAAGTCCTGCACTAATGTGTCTCACTCCTAAATAGGACTACCTGATATAATTTGAGTTTATCCTCTTGGTTGGAAAGAGGGTAATTAAGGGAACAATAGAAAAGCTCATTAAAACCGCATTCAGGTTCAATGTAATGAAAAGTGAGCTTCCTGTGACAAGATGATTCCAAAATTATGTTTTTCTGATTTCTCACTGACATGGTTCCCTAGCATTAGGCTGCGTTGATTTGAAGCAGTGGCTTGGGCTGTGCTGGTGCCCCTGTTTGCATTGCTGTGGTGATTGTGATAGACTGGAACAATAACCTTAATCCCGGGCACCTTCTCACCCCTGAGGGAAGGGAGGAGTTCCGCAGGAATTTACAATCTGCTTTGCATTGCATTTCCATTTCTTGGGTCTCAGGTTTTTACATCAGGAAAAGCATAAATTCAGCTACGTTACCCCCAGCTTGGCCTTGCAGGCAGTGTCAGTACTGAAGCCAGCACAGAGCAGGCTGCAGGACTTACTAAAGCTGTGAGCACCCTTGCATGTATCCACTCCCTGGTTTTCCTGGGACTGGTTCCTTACAAAGTGGCCATGTTCATGCTAGTTACCATAATCCATGAAAGCTGATTGTACATCCTGGGTTCTGCTTCAGTGAACTGGGTAGCCTGTCTGTCTAAAAACAAAATCACAGCAGCCAAGGTTTGCTTGTGTAGTCAGCCCAGCCCAGGCGCTGTTTCTCTCCCCTGGTTGCGGTGTGAGGTTGCGGGTAAATCACATGGCGGGGTCGGGTGGCTCTGGGGAGGCTCGCAGGGAAAAGCGCCGCTGGATGGGCCTTTTCAGCACGTGTCTGCCTTAGGTTAGACTTCACATTTCAGGTTGACTCGTGATTTTGGAAAAGTAACAGATTTTCTTGAGATTGCCTGCACTCACAGGCTGATGGGACAGCCTCTCACAGTGGTTTGGTGCAGGTATCACTTTTTATCTAACATTGCTGCAGCATCAGTGAGCGTAGTAGAGTTAAGGAGTTACTTTACCATCACCTCGGAGCAATTTAGGAGATATGGATCTTGCATTACTGGGTGCTTCTGAAAAGGAAGACTTAAGTGGCAGTGGGATAGAGCTGCTTACTGCCATGAGGCTGCAGTGGGGGATCTCCTGGCCTCAGCAGTGCTGCAAAACTGCCTTAGGGCTCTGTGCAGTCCGGCCTGTTGATCAGCAGGCTGGGATTTCACTGAACACTGTTGAACAGAGACTGATTTGTCCTTGACTCAGATGTTGGAAAATGCTGAGCAGTTGGTGTTGCAGCAGAGAATTCCATCGCTCTGTGACAGGCAGCTCAGCTTTTCCCTGATAAGGGCTTGAGAAATGATGAAGCTTTGCTCATACTGGTTTTGAGCTTTAGTCCATGTGATGCTCATTGCAAATGTATGTACTTTGAGCTTCTTCTCTTTAAGCAAATCCATGTAGCAGTACAAAGCTTAAAATCCAGGGCAGTGGCTCAACATCCTTGTTTCAGTTCATCTCAGGAGGTTGGTGCCTGCTGCTGGCAGACACTGCAAGGCATGGACACTGCTGGTTTGAACTGTGCCTTCGTGTTGAGTCTGCAGGGAACCCTGTTTAGAAGGGTTAGATAAACACAATTAGGCTGCATTGCCAGCAATGATGTTCTTATTTAATGCATTAATGAGTGCAGGTGGCAGGACCTCTGAAGTGAATTAAATGCAATGCAAACTCCTGCTGTACTAGCAGAGCCATTGTGAGCCACTGAATGCTGAGCCAGCTCATTTGAGAGATGAGGTGGGAGATGGGAATGAGCTTCCCATGCCCGAATGATGATTTTGAGCACTACCTTACAGCACAACCAGCTCGTGCCAAAGAACCAAGAGCGAGTGTGTTTTAGAGCTGCATTTCTGTCAACAGCAACATCAAGATAAGGTGGTTACAAAAACAGATTGACTTGCTTGTCACCTTGTTCTGTTACCTGGTAGGATTCAATAATGCACTGGTTAAAAGAATTCTGCTCAGCCCACGCCAGCACTTACAGTGCTAGGACAACACCACCCAAATCCCTTCCTTTCCTCCTATAGGCAAGGTGCTGGAATCCAGCACAATTACTGTGCTCTGCTGGCCTTTCCCACGGTGAAACCTGGTTTTTATTTCCTGCTGCTTTAACCTTAGTATCAGTGAAATGATCCCTGGAAAGCTTGTATTGATTGCACATGATTGTCTAATTAAAGTGCAATAAGAAGAATTGCAGAACACTCGCTCTCACAGCCCTGTGCTCATTGTAGACACTGGAAATTAGAAAGCTTTCTGTTCAAATATGGAAAATGTCAGTGCTTATTTCCCTTTGAATTTCCCAGCATCTCCTGAAGGCTGCAGTTGGAGATGTATGATCTTTTTTTTCCCTAAATAACAGTTGGAAAGAAGTGTTACATAGAGAAGAAATGAGGCCCCATAGGTTTGCAGGGGCCCTGTTCTAACCCTGCTAGCTGTAACCCTAAAGGGAGGCACTTCTAAATGAATGTATTTTAATCTGAAACCTGCTAGATGATCCTTTAGCATCATGTGCACAAATATAAATGGATATCAATTATACAATATATAAGGGCAAGTCCTTAAATAATGCTCTCTGATCTTACCTGGAGGCTGTTTGTTTCTCTGTCTGGACTTTATGGCTGTTCTGCTCCCTGTTGCTTGTGGTTTGATACTTTCTAGTGACTTGGATCTTCCTGAGATGTGTGCAATGAGCTAATTAAAAATAGATCCTAGTCCTTGATACATTGCAGGAACCCAAGAGTTTGTTGTTACAGGAGTGCATCTTGCTTAGTCACTGATTGAATACATGGCCTTGAGGAAATCACTGAGCTTACCCAAACCTTCAGTTTGCATCTAATCACTAAGTGATCCATGATTCACTGTGATGTATTTACAGAGCTTGATGAATGATCAGTAGTTCTGCCCAAGACACTGGGCAGAAAGATGCTGAATGGTGGACTTTGAATTAATTCATGATTCATCAGTTGCACACAAAACCTCTTAAATATGTTCGGTATGATGTGTGAAACTGACTTTTCCCTTTCTTTCCCTTCCAGATGTACTTTCCGATTCCCTAGCACAGTTATAAAGATCCAGTTCACATCTTTATACCATAAAGAGGAAGTAAAAGAGGAAGCCTCAACGCATCCCCTTCGGCCACTTTACCCTCAGATATCACCGCTGAAGATCCACATCCCGGAGCCGGATCTCCGGAGCGTGGTCAGTCCCCTCCCATCCCCCACAGGCACTATCAGGTAAGATGTTAATTCTCTAAAATGTGTTCTCTGACATCAGTCTGTCAGCCCTGTTTCGTTTGGAATCCTTGGTGCAAGAAATGCCCCATTAAAAATAACTGGTTTAATTTCTGATGTTCAAAATGATGGAAGACTGCTGAAAACGTTACGGTGGCTGGCAGTAGGGCACAAGGGCTTTGTTTAAGAGCTCAGAGGGTTCAAGGAGAAACGTGAGTGTAAGTTTCACACTATAGAGTTACATATAGAGTCTATCTTTAGCAGTGGAATTAGAAATATTTATTGAGAGCTACCTATATGCATGGAGAAAAGAAAGCAGGCATATACTTTCTATCTTAAGACTGCCTGTTTTATTTTTATCTCAGTAATATTCTGTTGTTGCTGGGTGGTGCTCCTGTTATCTGAAGTTAGGGACAAGGGTGGCATTGGCACGTGGTTTCCTGGGAATGGAAGGAAATGGGGGTAGGATGCTGACCATGTACTGAGGGGCTGAAGCAATCTGAAAGTACATCTGGGCGAGTATCCTGTTTTGTAAATGATCTGATTTGTGGATGTGCGGTAGAAATAAGCTGAACATCAAGTTACTGTCTGGAATATTTTCTTTCCTTTTCGGCAAAGAGTTGAGGTTACAGAGTTTCATTGAAATCTTTTAAAGTTAAATCTGTTACTTGAAGTATAATACCTTTTACAAATGGTATAGGATGATGTATTAGAATTTTAAAACATGTGGGCATCAAACTAGCAAGAGTGTGCCTGGTTATAGTAGTAGCCTTTGGGTTGTTTTCTTGTCTGTACATTTGTAAAAAAGGTATAATATGCAAATCTCTTCTGGCAGCACTAATTCAGTGAGTAGTATTCAAATTTGCATGGCTGAGACTGAGACTTCAGTGTCACAATGAAGCTGGTTTGGGTTTGCATGATCTGGAGGCTTGTTTGGGTTTTTCCGACCGTCTTACAGAGCTGCACAGATGTGCAGTGCAGATATTCTAGAAAGAGGGGGCTGGAGGTTGCTGTGGTTTTAGTCCTCTGTTCAGGCACTGCTTTTAGTTTATATTTAACCTTCTCTTTTTAGATGAAGCTTGTTGCTGGGAGGGGAGGGGGATGGTTCCTTTGCCAACATATGGTAGTTAGTTTCCATTCAGTCATCTTGTGCAAAGCAGCACAGTGTGGTTTGTGTTACTAACAGAGGCTGTATCTTTTGACTCTGGCATATGCCTGCAACTGGTATTTGATTCCCTGAGAATGTTTCTTTTGCATAAGGAGAAAGTGGAAATAGTAGTGTTGAATTGTGCTCAGCCCCTAACGCAGTGTTTACTGAGGATGATTAATGATTGCATCCGTTTGTCTTGAGCAGAAGCTAATCCAGCCAAGTCTTCAGAAAACCTCAAAAGACATCTGAGGTTTCGCTTGCCAAAGCCTTTTCATTTCCGAGTTCCTCTTACAGAGGAGGGGCAGACACGTTTGTAAACATCCCTGCTCAGCCCCTTCAGCCTGCCCCTCTCCCCCAGCAGGGTGTTGCAGCTCTCCCCTGTGGGCCAGGCTTTGGGGAGTGCTTTGGGTGTTTCTGCCCCAGAAGGGAACGCTCCTTTGGGAGCCTGTAGCTATGCATTGTGGCCATCTGGCTTCCAGGGCAGCCCTCTGCACTCTTGGTGGCTTCACAGGCCTGGGTGAGGCTGGCTCAGCGTCCTCTCCTCCTTCCCAAAGGCAGGGCTGGGAGGGCTGGTGGAGCTCAGCGTGGAACTCGGACCCCTCTCCCACTGTGGCTTTGGGAGGTGGTTGCTGACTTCTCCTCCTCCTCCTTCCTCTCCCCCTTCTAGTATTTACTTTCCTAATTTGGTGCGTTTGCCTTGCTCCTCCCTGATTGGCCCATGGAAAATTATTGCAGTTTGGAAATCCTGGGCAGGGTGAAATTTCCTTTTTGGAAAGTGGCTCCTGGCCCCCTTTTCCTGCCTCCGCCCTGGTGTAGGGCAGGGGCTGTACCTGCACTCTCCCCACCAGATCCTGCCCTGCCCTCCTGACCCCCAGCCCTGCTGTGCCTCCCTGTTTACACTGCAGCTTGCTTCCCTGCAGGTTCTCCCCTGCAAGCTTCTGGGTTTTTTCCAGCCTATTTATTTTCCCTCTGCAAAGTGCAGCGCCTAGAGAGGGAATGAGCTTTAGTTAAACAAAACCAAACCTGCCACCCTCAGCAGCTTTGCAAAGCAAGATTTCTGCTTACTCCTGGGGAGAAAAGTGCTCACTGTTTTCTCAGCGAGGTGTTTTGTCTCCAGGAGGGGCTGTGTGTGGATGTGTTTTGAATGCTGTTGTACAGCTGTAAGGGAAAATGTTGGTTGGCAGCATGCTGTGAGGGTTACAAACACGCATGGACTATTTCTTCCTGCTTTGAGTTCAAAACTCCTTTTTAAAAAAATCAGACTTGCATGTTCCAGGAAGGAAAAAGCCACTGTGATTTTAAGAACTCAGTAGAAGCAGCCTGCCATTTTACACAATGTATGAAAGGACAGAGTAGCACCAAATCGCTTCTCAGTAGGTTCAAGGCATAGAAAAGCTCTGTGAAAATCACGTGGGGTTTGGTTGAATTCAGCCCTACCTTTCGGGAGGTAGAACAGAGTCACAATTTCAGGAGTTAAGGAACAGTCTGTCAGTAGATGGCTGTAAGTTTCTGCACCTTGGGTTTGGAGGATCCTCCCCGAGGGGTGGTGGTTCCACAAAGTTCCTCATCTCTGCTGCAAACACTTACCTTTGCATGATTTTGTGATAAATGCACGTTATCTACATGAATGTGACTCTGTGTTGCACCCCAGTCCCCAGGGTGGCTTGTGCTTGGATTATTATCACATCCACAGAGACAAGGTGTGATGCAGGACTCTGTTCCTGGTCTCAAAGTCTTGCTGAGTTGGAGTTTAGATTTACAGTGTTTAGTTTCATTTTTACTATAGTCCAGTCAGTGTTAATGGCCCTGTAGCAGTAACTTAACTCAGTTTACCAAATAACACCTCTCTGCAGCCCTGCCCCTCACAGCTGGGGTGGTTTTAATATTTATGGAAATTAAATTGTTTCTCTCTACTTGCTTCCCTATTCTAAACAGCAATTATGTTCCCAGTGAGATTACAGATATATAGATAGATAGATACACACACACACTCTTACAATACAGAAATACTAAATGTCCTACTGTGGAGGTCAGTATTATTATTCCTATTTTACAACTGCTACTTCTGGCTTATCTCTGCACCAGAATAACTTTGGGCTTGAACACTTTGTCTTGTACTTGTTTGGGTTTTTTCACAGAAAGGCCACGGATTCTTAGCTCACATACAGAATCTTTATCAGTAAAAAGATTTCTTTGACATGTAGGAGTAAGAGTCCTTAGGGCCCTGTGAGAGCCACTGCTTGAAAAGTGCCTGGTGAGGTTCAGTGTTAACAGCTAAACTGGTACATATTTGTGTGTGAACCCAAACTTGTATTTTAACTGGTGGTACTTAATGTGCCTGCCCATGTTTGGCTGTTACTAGAAGGGTTAATAACTAGTTTACAATGTAGTTAATGTATGAATAATGAAAGATCAACTTCTTTTGTTCTATAAGCTTGATTAGTAAACCAGAAGATGGGAGCTGAATTGCTTGGTTTCATAAGCTATGGTCCTTTTTTCACTAAGAGAAATGAGTTCAGTAACACATTGCATGCTCTGATAGCGGATTACTCAGAGGTAGCTGCAATTATCTTGACTTAGCCACCAACTTGTTTTGTGGCCTTTAACAGGTCATTTAAATTCATTGTCTGATTTTTATGCATGCATAGTGTAATTACTACTTCACAAGTGTGTGTAGTAGATAAATTATGTATTGAGCTTTCATTCGGTAAAGCTTGACAAGAGTGTGTATGAGCCATGTTCCAGCAGACCTGCAAATGCTGGCTCTGCTTTGATCCAGACTTGGCTTGGAAAAAGGGGGTGCTTTTTAATAGGCTCTAGGATAGCCATGCACAGCTGTATCACAGCTTTGGGATTCACTCTGAACTTGCACATTTGCTCTGAAGGTGTGTGGGGGGAAGCTGAATGAACCCTGACTTCAGTGGGTGCATTCACTCACTGGAGCAGGATGCATAAATATTCCCTGCTCCGTTTCATTCAGGATTTGCCTCTTCCCAGAGCCCTGTGAGCCACTGAACTGGAACGCCGCTGAAGAGCTCCAAGGCAGGTTTTTTGCAGGCTCTTTTGCATCGTCTCAGTTATACATTACTTCCTGCACTCAGGCAGAATGCACAGCTCAGGCAACTCCCACAGTTGGACAGAGCGATGATTATTTTTAATCACCCGAGTCTCCAAACCACAAGGCAAGGAGGGTGATGCATATACATCACATAAGAGAAGCAACAGTCTGTGCTGGGCTGGGGAGCTCCTATGCATGCTTATGGCAGATAATGGACCGTGTGCTAGAGGACATGTGCCAAGCCATGTGCTGGAGGAACGGTTGCAGATGTCACCAGCTACAGGAGCACTTCCTCTTCCCCGATGAGTATAAAACGTTCACTGAATCCACAGTCGGAGTGAAGTCACTTCCTTTCCAGGGGGAACCACTGGAGCACTGACGAGTAATAACAATTTCACCTTTTGTGGATAGCTCACTTTCTCTCACTTGCGGCTTGTTCGACAGCTTTGGTTTACTTCAGCATTAAGCAGGCAGGGTAGCTCTCGGATTCCTCCTTTCACATCAAAATCCAGCTTGGTTTGGCAGTCTCACCACTTGTGATTGCTTCTGAAACCTGTCTGAAACATGCAACGTGCAAGGACTTGCCTTTCTTTGAGTTACGATTTTGGGGCTAGGCTGGGGAAGGTGAGAGCAGTGGAGGATTCTCAGCCATTCTTGCTGATTGGTGTATCGTGGAAAGGCTTGTTTCGCAAGTCCAGGGCCTGTACTTTGACCTGATTCTTGCTTATTGCACATAAAAAGTGTCCCTGTATCTTCATGCCCGTTTTTGCAGGCTCATGAAGTGGAGGATTGGGGTAGTCTGAGGTTTGTGCTATTTCCCTAACCAGAGTGCTTGTGCCCAGGGCAATGCACCTCCAGCTTGCATTCGAGGAAGAGACTGGGGAGGATTTTAAGAAGTAGTGATTTTTTTTCTCTATACCCAACAGGGCCTTAAAAAATGCCCAGTCAGACTGGAATCTGTATACTGGCAGTGTTGCCAAGGCTGTAACTCTTACCCCTGCTGTGTCTCTGTACCTGCTTCACAAATGTGCACATGGGAATTTTTCAAAGGCACTGCCATGTGCATACATATCCTAAACCAGCAATGGTTTTGGTCCTCTTTAGCAGTGCAGGTTCCAAGTCAGGCAAACAATTTTTTATGGGATCCCAGGTAATCTTTCCTCTTTGTCATAGAAAGGATAGGTGCTTCTTCCATATACCTGGCTTAAATTTAGCCTCCATAGCTTGATTAATAGGGCAATTTTCCCGCATTCTAGTACTGCCTCTCCCTCTGGGAAAGCTGGCACTGGAATTTGGGAGTGTTTCTGTTTCCAGATTGTTCACAGACTTGTAATATGACCAAAAATAAATAATGTAAGCACTTGTTGCTTCATTTTTATTTTTATTACTCCCTAGTCCATAAAATGTGCCTAGTATTGAGAGACTATGGAAACCTTTACATGAGAATCTCAGTGTGCCCAGGGAACAGATCTGTCTAGCACAGTGTTCTGCCTCAGACATGGGTACCTTGGGGGTCATATAAGAACACAGAAAACAGAGTAATGCTGACTTAGGTGTAGTTTGCCTCTGTTTTCTTGGACAGGAGACTACCTTGGAGCAGGGACTTCCTGACTATCTGTCTTGTAAAGCCCCTGATGGCTTCCCTGTCTTTCCCTTTCCGCAACGGGAAATGGCTTTTTCCATTCACACAAACTTTATAATCAGCCTTGTCTTGCGGTATGTCACTCCACAGTGTAGCCACAGAAGTAGAAGCACTTTCTTTTGTTTTGGACATGCTGCTTAGTTTCATTTTGTGCTCACCATCTCTTCTGTTGCAAGAGGCCAGGAACTAAACACTTCCTCTTGGCTTTGTTTTTATAGTTCTGTCACTTTGCACCTCAGCTTCTGTCTTAAACAGTTTTTTCTTGTATGAAATCCATTCCATATCTCCAATCATCCTACTTATCCCTGTCAGT
>WEIT01095402.1:135746-182419 GCA_013389985.1 Dryoscopus gambensis | reverse complement strand
TTTTTTTTTTTTTAATGAGAATAGACAAGCGACACAGAGTGTCCTGGTGTGAATGCACCCTGCACACCGGGGTACATCCTATTTTTGCAGGCTGATTCTTTGGTTAAACAAACTGATTGTGGACATTCCAATAGCAATGCAGCACGTTGTACACACTCTGCAGCAGCTTAGAGTTAATTGCTGCTAGCGAGTGCTGTGAACTTACAGGCTGGGTTCCTCTTGGCAGGAGTTGAAAGTGAATCGTGGTGCTACAAAGAACGTTCAAGCCCCATGTTTAAAAGGCATCCTGCCACTTTCATGGGTGAGTGTATTGCAGACACTGCCTTCAGCCCTCTTCAGCCATCTTCTTGGCCTTCCTGCCAAAGAAGGGTTAAGTCTGAAATGGAAAACATGCTGCAGAGGACTGGTGTGATTCAGCACGTGGTTGTAGTCTGATTCTAAAGCTGAGTTCTCAGCATGGTATTTAGAGAACTGTGGCTCAGTGGCTGCCTGCAGTGAGTGTTTCAAGCTGAGATGCTGAATCCTCGGTGGATATCAAAGATCTCTGGCACGTGGGGCATTAACCGTGGTACCATGGGATTAAGACTGCGGGTAACTGTGGCTAGGTTGCTTCCAGGCTCTGTGTGTCTTTCAGGGGTGTAAAACACTTGTTTCCTCTCCAAAACACTCTCTTCCATAACAGGCAAGCTTAACCCAAATTAGCTTGGATTGCTTGTAAGCTAAGTTTGTCAGCATGGACAGTAAGCATGGATCACAGCAGTGTGTTAGGATGTCAGAGCGGGGTGAAATTGCAGACCTAGCTGTGCTTTTCTCAGTGAAAGGTTATAGTATCAACATGGATCAAGTTATGGCCAAGTATTGATGCAGTGTTAATATCCAACAAATCATTATTACTGTCCTTGCAGTTGATTTTTGTTTTATAGCACAAACAGGTGTTAGTAGGGAAAACTCTCTGTTTCATAATATTTTTAAAGGGGGTGTGAGTGCATGCAAGCATCCCCAGCCATCCCCCAGCTCTGGGTGGTGAGGAGAATTCCAGGAACTCCAGGAAACTGATGTCACTGCATTGTGTTTGCTTGTTTTCTTTTGACTGCACTAATGTTTAATTTTAACTTAACCCTCAGAGGGGTATTTTTAGTAAAACTGTTTCTTCACTCCTTCCGTCCCATGTTGGGAGGGGAACAGATTGTGTCTCCTTGCTTTTTCCAGTAGTCAGCTCTTTCTGCCTCCCCTCTGAAGAGCTGTGATGATTGACTGAGAGCTTGAACACTCAGCAGCATGTGTTACCCTGTCTGTGCATGGAGTGGGCAAATGCTGGTGTTTGTTCTGTCCTCACATCTCTTGATTTGATCATTGATCCCGGCTGAAAGGAAGCAGATCTACCTGGACAAAAGGGCTTCATTCTGATAAAAGATTAGTATCTCTTCCAAATCCTTGGCTATCGCTGTGGTCATCCCAAGAGGCAGCTGCTTCTTTAGGGGATGATCATGATTGTGTTCTTCAGTGAGTATCTGCTGGGAGAGCCTGGCTTTTCTACAAGTTATTAACACTTTCGTTTGGAGGGGCTTTGTCAGCACTCCAGAGAATCACAGCCCTGCAAGGGATAGGTTTCCCCCTTTGTTTTTTGGTTTTATTTGTGTTTTTAAGCAAGAGATCATACTTAAAATTCAGAAGCTAGAGCTGGAGAGGCAAAAACTGAGCTGCTTGCTCTGCTGATCTTGAATAAAGTAATAAATTCTTTTATGTATTTTTATTTATGTATTTATTAAAAAGGAAAAGAAAAAACAAGAAATACAGCTCTGCAGAGCATGGATTTATTGGAGAACTTTCTCTCTTCCATATCTTTGTCCTGAGTTTTGGCTGCTGTCTCTGTGGTTTGCTGCTTGTGTATTTCTGCAGACAAATAACAAAATCAGAAAACTCTGTATCATCCTATTCCATTTGTAGCCCGTGTGTTACAATAATTGCTCGGGTGCCAAACACAAAAAGAATTTCTGTGTTTTTGGTTTGTCATTGTTTCATGTATGAAAATGGCTTTCAGCTGTAATTATCTGCACATTATAAGAAGTGTGTATGTGAAGAAGCTATTGAAAAATGACAGCAGAATAATTAAATTCACACCAGCTCCTCATGCGAATACTAAGACATCAAGAGTGTCTTCTGTGGTTTAGTATTACCCACTTCCAAAGCTTGGAGGAGCAAATTTTCATTCATTTTCCTGCACAAACAGGTCTCTGCTCTTTGAAAGGCTGGGTAAGAAATGCCTTTATCTCTGGCAAAGGGGGATCTATAAGTATGGGCTCATCAACATTATATGCCTTGCACTGCCTGAAAGCTTTACCTTCTGCTGTGCTCCTGAACAGCATCACCCATTAATACCAAGGACTATTGGTGGGCACTGAAAGGGTTACCAGGTGCTGTACAAGGCTGGTGTATGGGACAGGGGTGAGCTTGGGTTCCCTGTTGCAAGGGTTTGCTGTGGCTGGATATTTCTGCTGCCTCTTCTCTGCCCCCCAGCCCCCCCATCCTGTAATTCACTTTTCAAAGAAACCAGTCTGGGTTGTGCTGAGCTCAGCACTGCAGCCATTTGCAGAGACACCACAAGGAGTAGCAGCACTTCCAGTTTACAGGCTGGACTGTGGTAGGAAATGGTCATTCCTTACACTGACAGATTGCTTCTGCACCCGAGGTATGGCCCACCGAGCAAACAAAGGTTGTCTCATTGCTTTGTCTCCATCCCCCTGTATGTGGAGGGGAAGCTATCCAGTCACCTTTTGAGGAAGGGACCATGTTCTGTGTTTTTTCATACAGCATTTGGTGCAGTGCTCTGATGGGTGTCAGTTACTGCATTTGTTTGTGCCAGTTATTGGGCATTTCACCAGTAAGAGGATTGTTTATGCCAGTTTTACTGAATTCTAGTTCCAGCTGTGAGCTTCAATTTGCATCTTTTCATACAATTTGAACTGCTTGTTTTGCTATGTAAATCTTCTGTGTATTGGTTTGCTTTCTTGTTTACTGTTTCTCTGCTCCTAGAAGACATTTGTAATCCTGGGATTTGGCTGTGCATCCTGCTGTTCTGGCACTGCATCCCTCAGTTCCGGACAGCACAGGACAAGGGAGAGACAGAAAAAGGGAACTTCAGCTTCCCAGACTCATCCCTCTCCTCCCATTCTTCCAGGCCAGGTTGGATGGGGGCTTGGAAAAACCTGGTCCAGTGGAAGTTGTCCCTGCCCATGGGAGGAGATTGGAACAAGGTGATCTTTAAGGTCCCTTCCAACCCAAACTGTTTGATTCTGTGATCCTTCCAACCCCACAAATCAAGGATGTGTGATCCCTAGACAAGCCTTTCTAATTAGTGCTCATCTTCTACCACTCATTTCTGTGTGCCTGAGTGATGTTGCAAATTACAGCCCCCTTTTATGTGTTTGGAGCATTTTATCAGCTTTCCCAGCCTGTGGCGCTCAGTCACCGTTCCTGTAATGCCATCTTGTGGTGGCTCTGCCACTCTGAATGTGCCTTTTTCAGCCAAAACTGATCTTGGGCTGCCTCTCTGTGTAGGCAGTGAGTGCAGCTCCCCTTTGCTGGCTGCATGAGGTGGGGTGAATCAGGGAAACCCCTGACAGCTGTGTGGTGTCAGGGTATGGTCTTGTGAAGCTCAGGTGTGGTATTAGATGGGGACCTTCATGGCAGATCCCTGCTCTGGGTGCTTTAGCTCTGATGCTGTAGAAGAACTGTCTGTTAGAAGGATTGATTAAATATGATCTGTGTTACAAGGAGATTGGTGCATTGTTCATTCACAAGTCATAATAACAAAGTATTCATTTACTTAAATATTCATCCCTGTTACACCGTGTGTTGTTCGAAGTTTTAAATGCTTCTCTAAACACAAAGGAGTTGTTTAATACTTTGAAACACTGCTCTGTTGTGCTTGCAGGAAGTGTATGTGGCAGGGAGTGTCAGGATTTTGTAGAAATTCCAGTTTTATCTCTGGTGGGTTTTTTTTCTCAGTCTGTCTGTGCTTTGGATAAGCCGCAAGGGCAAAAGTAAAACCATTGCATCTGCATCTCCATGACCAGAGAGCTTTACTGTACCTTCGAGAGTAAGAGCTGCGTGCCTTGTTAATAAATGAAGTAACAACTGTATTTCTGTTGTTTTTTTTTTTTTTGCCTCTCCAGTGTTCCCAACTCTTGCCCAGCCAGTCCACGTGGTGCTGGATCCTCAGGATATCGTTTTGTTCACAACATTACCTCGGATCTGCAGCTGGCAGCAGAGTATGCAGCAAAGGCAGCATCAGAGCAGCAGGCAGATGCATCTGGCGGGGACAGCCCAAAGGTTCACACAAACATTACTTACCCAGCAGTGCTCCTTGGGAGGATTATTAAAACCTGGGGCTTTATTGCTAGTTCTGGTTAGAGTTCAGAGGGGTTTAAGAGCACCCTGGCCATAAGGGTGCTGTATACAGTGTCCTCCAGGGGCTTTAGGTCATTCCTTCAAACTGCCCTTGGCTTAGTGTAGTCTCTGCATGCTTAGCTGCCCAAAACGCATTCAAATCACTCACTAAAGTGTTTAAGCAAGAATAAGTTTTTTGCTCATTTGATAAATCAAGATCTCATAAAGAAGAGGCACATAAAATTCAACATCTCATTTTCTTCTTTTAATTTATGGTATTTTGCAAAACACAGTTGGAGAAAGCAGAAGCAGGGGGAGAAACCAGATCCCTGTCATGAGAAGTCTGTAGTCAGACTTTAAAACAAACATGAAGGCCTGTCAAGTAGGCGTTAAACGAGGAGAGTAGCAAGTGGAATTTAGATTAAAAAATAACTTAGTTAGAATGATAAAATGTAATTTTGGTGAGCTGATCTTCAGATCAAAGTTAAAAGTGCCAGATCCAAACCACCTGATTTGGGATTGGGTGGAGGAGCACACTACTCGATGGCTTTTTTTCGTAGACTTAATTCTCCCTCAAGACAAGAAGGGTTGTTCTTGATGGAGTAATGCAAAGAGTTGGAAATACGAGATCTAGCAAACAAATTAAAGTTCCTAGAACGAAACAAATCCTGCTGCAGAAGGGAAGGGATGGGATCAGGTTTCATGTTGGGCTTGTTGCTGGGAGGAGGGCTCATAACATACTGCTTGAAACCTTTCTAACAGAGTGTAGCTGTAGCTGGGCAGAACTGAAGGCTTTAATTCACGAGCAAAGAAAGCAGTCAGTGTACCTATACTCTCTATTTCTTGATTCCAATTACCTGTCTTGACCCTGTTCCTTGTGCTGGTATAAGCATGTGTGGGAAATTCAGTGGGGAATGGAATCAGATTGAAGTTGGGGTTTGTGTGTGTTTGTGGGGAGAAAGGAGGAGATACTTTCATCTGGCTCAGCCCTATAGCTCTGTTTGCACACAAATGCTTGTGCTAAATGGGGTGGTGGCAGCATAAAACAGCAGTGGGAGAGCTGATGCTCTCTTAGCTACTCTCTTGTCATCAGTGAAAATTACAGCCCAAGGTGCTTTTTAAGTTTGGGTTGTGGTACACTGCAGTGTAGGAATTCTTTGTTAGTAACTAAATTTTTGTTTGGTTTTTCTTTTTTTCTTGCTTAGGATGAATCCAAGCCACCCTATTCTTATGCTCAGCTAATTGTGCAGACTATATCTTCAGCACAGGACAGGCAATTAACACTAAGTGGGATCTATGCCCACATTACCAAGCATTATCCATATTACAGGACTGCTGACAAAGGCTGGCAGGTGAGTTCTTGGCACTGACAAGCTTTTAAACTACTTTGACAGGGCTTATCTGCTTTGAAATGCATTTATTAAAGATTTGGGGCACTGGGAATAGAGCTGCTTTGACTGTTCCCAGAGTGAATTTGTTTAACACAAGCTGACTGGTTCGTTTGTGGGTGATTAGGGTTTTTTTTGGAATACTTTGTAGGGCAGTGTAGTGCGTTACTGCTGGGCTCTCTGGTTCCTCTCTTAATGCTGTAGTCCTGTCTTTCATTTTGTATTTTATTTCCCTACATCCTTGCTATCAGTCACTCCTCTGCCCACATACTTGCTTAATCCTTCACATCACCTTTGTTTGGCATGATTTGTCCAAGCCGAGGCTATCCAACCTAAAACTGAGGCTCCAGTTTTTAATCATAGCACCTTAAGTGATTACAGATTTTTGTTTTCCCAGTGTAGCAACTGCATTGCCTAAGTCACAGTTTGCAGGTTTTGAATTTGAGTGGGAACTTGGGAAACTGTGAGTTCATGCACTCCTTGTGGTACTCAAGGAAACCTGACCAGCTTCGTAGGAGAGTTTGGATGTAGTTAACACATGCTAAATCAAACTTCAGTGTTCACTTGAGGGCTGCTTCCAAAGTTTCAGGAACCTCAGCCCCACCTGCTTTCAGACTTTTTCTTGGCATCACACCTCTGCCATGGGTGTTGTCATTTGAATATAATACACTAATACAGCTGCAAAGGCTCTCACAGCTGCTGATTTCACTGTGCGCAACTGGCAGGAGCAGTACTGCTTGGTGCACTTTGAGTGCAGTTGGAATAAATACATCTTTGCCTCCCTGGCTTTTCCCTGCAGTTCTAATTAATTGTGGAATTCACTTCCTGCCCTAACCTGCTCGGTGGAGTTGTGCTTTGTGAACCAGTTGCTGCATCCTGCTTCAGAGAGCTCCATTTCAGCGGGGAGTGAAGTTGCCTTTTTCTCTCCTCTCCAGTAGCATTGTAAGGCTTCACCAGTGAAGAGATTGTCTAAACCTGCTAGAAAAGCTTTTGTTTTGTTTTCAAAGTGGAGGAGGGATGAGTTTGTGCCCACTGAGGCTTGCTGAGCCTTTCCCCAGCTCAAAAGCCAGTGCTATGCCATGTCAGAGGTGGGCTGTTGCAGTGGAAAGGATAAGCAGTCTTGTCATCATCTGGAGAGCTGCAGAGTGCCACACAGCTCATGGATTCCTCCCAGAGCTGGCTCAGGGCATGTTGGCTGCCTGACGTTGTGATTTACTGTGAGATGCAGTGTCCTCTAGGGCATGTTTGGGCACCCTGGTAATCGTTTGGCAGGTGAGCAGTTAGCACAGGCTCAGGCAACTTTTTCCGCTTGCTGAGAATAAAGTCTGTCTTTTGAGGGAGTTCTGATGTGGTTTACAGTGATTTCCCCCTGCCTCAGCAAAAGCTCTGCTTTCATGGCTTTCCACAGAGAAGTCACTGCTCTGCCTGGCTCCAGATGTATTTAAGTAATGGTTAGTACCAAGCAAACCCATCTTTCAGCTTGGTTGGGAGAAACTCTGACACTTTTCCCCAGGTTTTCTGCTGCTGTTCTCCTGTGACTTTGGAGCTGTGTGAGTTGAGTGACTCGTTTCTACCTTCAACACTGATTCTGGCCGTGTAGATTTATTTTTCCAAGCTGTGTGGCGCAACCCATTTGTCTTTGTTACATACTTCTTCATGGCAAAATAATCACCTCATTCCTCTGCTTCCTGCAGAATTCCATTCGGCACAACCTCTCCTTGAACCGTTACTTTATTAAAGTCCCACGCTCCCAAGAGGAGCCTGGAAAAGGCTCTTTTTGGCGAATTGACCCTGCCTCTGAAGCCAAACTTGTAGAACAAGCATTTAGAAAAAGAAGGCAAAGAGGAGTGTCCTGCTTCCGAACACCTTTTGGGCCTCTCTCCTCCAGGTAACTTCAATTTCCTCTCATCTCTGTGCCAAACTCATTACAAAGAAAATAAACTAAAACTTCTCCTGAAGTGCAGTGAGTAAACTTTGCTTCTGTTTATAGTTTTAGAGGTGATATAGTTAGTCCTGAGGCATAATCTTAAAATTGTTCTGACTTCTTAAGTGTTTAACAAAAAAAAAATCCAGAATCAAACTGCAAAAATGCATCAAATAGCGTATCTGGTTTGGCATCATTTCAAAGAAATTCAAAGCAATTATCACTGGAGTAAGTGTTTTCAGATGCCAATCTCTGATTTCAGGAAAGCTGTGTTTAGATGTGGATTAGATCATAGTGGGAATAACTTCTGTGGTATTTAAAACACTCTCCTATAGGGAAGATCAGGTTCATGGTGGTTGTCAGCAGTGAAGCAACAGGAGTTCTGTGTGGCTACTCCAGTCAGCTCCACTGCCTTGTGCAATGACAGCTTCTCTGAGCCCTGTAGCTATGAGAAGACTTGGAATTCAGCATTAAATGGAGCAGTTTCATGGAACATTCCTCCCACACCTCCCGTTTTCTGTCTGTTAAAATGTGAGGGAAACAGGAGGAGAATTTTTCAGCTTTTCATTCTGGTGTGTCATTAAAGAAATGTACAGTTCCTCACATGTTTGGGACCAGAGGTGGGAACCAAGTGGTTGGGGAGGGAGGCAGCAGGGAAGAGGGGAAGCAACTGTTCTGTAAGCATATGCAGGGCCAGACACTTGCCTCTACTTGCATCTTCTTCTCCCTGTCACTCTCAAACTCTGACAAAGGTTCTTTGAGAATAATCTGAAGTTGTAAAACTGATCTGAGCATGCAGCATTTGGGGTTTCTCTGTCAGCAGTGGATCTAACAATGAAATGTTAACCCTACTCTGAAGGGTCCAGTTCCCTTCAGCAAGGCATAACACAGCAGTGTTTGGTGCTGGAGTGTTTGTGGGGTCACTGCGTTCCTTTCAGCTCTTGCCAGCAGGAAGGGTACTGTGGAGGAAAGGCTGTCCTTCCTAGAGAATCCTGTAGGGGACATAACTCCGGGTCTCTGCTGCTGTCTTGTGGTGAAAATGCATCTGCACTTGCCAACACTATGTTTTGGTGTTTCAGGAGTGCTCCTGCCTCCCCTACTCACCCTGGCCTGCTGTCCCCTCACTCTAGTGGCCTACAGACTCCAGAGTGCCTGTCACGGGAGGGCTCACCCATTCCACACGATCACGACTTTGGGTCAAAGTTAGCCTCAGTTCCAGAGTATCGGTATTCCCAGAGTGCACCCGGTGAGTAGCTCTTGTTCCAGAGGGTGGCTGTTCACTTGCCCCATGTGCCCTGCTGAGGACACCACAGGAAGGCTTCTGCAGTGTGTTATTGGAGGATCCAGGACTCTCTTTCCACTTTGTTGTTAGAGACTGATGGTGCAAGTACAACTTCAAACCATTTTTATTACTACTCTTTGGTGGAGGGGCAGAATGTGTAGAGACACCTGATCTAACCTTGAACTAGGTGGCTGTAAAGATCTGACAGCAGAGTAGCCATGGCAGCACGCAGCTCACTGGCACTCATTTACCAGCCTCTGGATAAGATCAGCTTGGCTACACCAAGCTCTGGTGCTGTGGCCAGGGCCTGGTTAATATCTGCTTGTCAGCTCTGCTGACCTGAGGTGTAGGGTGAAGTTGGAAGGCAAAGCTCATTAGGGAAAGGTTAGTTTGGGGGATTTTCTTAATGTTTATTATGGCTTTTATTCACAGAAATGTACTCAGATGACAAATAGTGTTTTTGTACATTAGGGAGGAGAAATTTGAAGATGGTATTTTTGAAGCCTTGATTTTTGTTTGTTTGTTTGTTTGTTGGGGGGTGGGGTTGGTTTTTTTTTTTTGTTTCTACCTCCAGCCTTGCCAGTGCTGAGGCCTTGAGTAGACTGGAAGCACATAGATGAAATAAATGGTGGTCGTCTTGCCTCTCCTGTTAACATGTACTTCTCTCTTCTGTTCAGGATCTCCAGTGAGTGCCCAGCCAGTGATCATGGCTGTCCCTCCCCGACCATCCACCCTGGTGGCCAAACCAGTGGCCTACATGCCAGCGTCAATAGTGACTTCTCAGCAGCCTTCGTGCCATGCAATCCACGTAGTTCAACAAGCTCCCACTGTCACCATGGTCCGAGTGGTGACCTCCTCTGCAAACTCTGCAAATGGATACATCCTCACAAACCAGGGCACAGCAGGAGGAGCTCATGAAGCTGCAGGAGCAGTGTTGGACTTAGCTGGTGACCACCGAGGTAGCTTTTCACCTCCCTTGCTACTCTGCTAATAAGTCTTCAGCAGGCTTGGAGGGGAGAGTGGTTGATCATTTTCACTCACTGGGCACTGAGCCCTTAAAAGAAATGTTTCTCCAGGTAAAACTTGAACCAAATGAGAGCTCATACATTTTTTGTCTCCACCAGAGAGCAGGACAACTGTGCTCCCTTGTCTCCTGAGGAACAAAACTAAGAGACTTTGGAGCCTGAAAAAACAAGCAGTGCTTAAAATGTTCTTATTATCGTAGAATCATCTGGGGTTGGAAGGGACCTTGAAGATCATCTCATTCCAATCCCCCTGCCATGGGCAGGGACACCTTCCACTATCCCAGGTTGCTCCAAGCCCCTTCCAACCTGGCCTTGGACACTTCCAGGGATGGGACAGCCACAGCTTCTCTGGACAACCTGTGCCAGGGCCTCACCGCCCCCACAGGAAAGAATTTCTTCGTAATATCTCATCTGTACCTACTCTTCCAGTTTGAAGCCATTCCCCCTTGTCCTGCCACTTCATGCTTTTGTAATTATCCCCAGTACCAGTATTATGCCTGTATATTGGCTATGAAAGTGTCTGCATTTCCCAGCCAAAAGAGAGAGCCTGGGAAAGGCTGCAACTCTGCTTCAGGATGGCCTTGGAAATAAATGATTGAGCCCTCCCTTTCTGTGGGCCTGGATTCCTAGAGGAAAGCATGTGCTTCTGGAAGTGCAGGCAGTGCCCCATTAAAGCAATCTTCAAAAACCAGTTAGAACAAAGGCCTTTTTTTGTCCCTAAGCTGGAAATTCCAGCCTTGGGGGATTTAGGGAGTTAAATATTCTCTTGCTGTGATCTAGACAACACCTTGTCTGCTCCCCATTTCAGAAGGTCTTAGTGCTACAAGGTCAATGTATGTTGTACAAGCAGCAAGGCTGGTTTCCCTGACTGCTTTTATGTGGGCAGTGGGACAGTGGTCCCTCTCTAAGGGAAGGAAAAAATGACAAAGAGCTTCCCCTCCTGCAGCAGCAGGACCACTGGCATTTTTACTTCAGTGCTGATTGTCTTGCTTGAGTTTCACTTGCATTCTCTAGAAATTCCTGTCTGGATCCCTTACATGTTCCTGAAGCACTAACAGTTGCAGCTGCCTGTCACCTGCTCCCTTCTTTCATTCACTAGTTCCTTCCCTACTTGGCCCACTCGTATCCTTTTCTAGCCTCTACTTTCCCTGGTTGCTGCATTTTCCTTCTTGAACTCCCTGTTTTCCTTGCCTTTTCTCTACCTATCCCCATCAGCTTGCCTGCAGGTTTCAGCTCAGTGCTTATGTCTCATCTAACTCCACTCTTGTGTGCAAATGTTGAAATAGGAGAGGCCTTCTTTTCCTAAGGACTAATGAGATTGTGCATCGTGCCCTCTCTCTGAGACCCACAGAGCCCCTGCAGGAGTGGAGTTCCTCTCCTTTCCTGCGTGCCTGGCAGGGTGCTGTCCTGCATCTGTTGCATACCTGCTGAATTGACCCCTTACTTATCCTGGGAAGTGAGAAAAGTGGTTCAGTGCTCTCAAGCAGTTTCCTCTGTCCAGGAACTCAGCTCTCCTTTTTTATTTTTTGTTTTTCCTCCATCCCGTTTTTTTCCCATACTTCCACAGCAAAAACTGGCAGTTGTGGGAAGACCTCCTTGTAAATCAACCTCCATGCAGGCCTGACAGCAAGCTGCTGCAGACTTTTGGCTCCAGGCATTGTTTAAGATCTTAATGCCTTCTCCTGCTGTGTGATATTGAAAGTCCGGCCAATTTGTTTGAAATTGCAAAGTAAGCTGTGAGATGTGCAGTACCTGCTGTCCATATCACAGCTGTGATGTGCCAGTAAGGGAGGTAATGCCTTTTTAGGGCAAAGGGTCAAATTGGTGGGTTTGATTTTTTTTTTTAATTTTTCTAGTGGCTTATGCTCTAAGAAAAATGTTCTTCATATTGATAGAGTAAATGTGCAATAGAGAATATTTTAGTGTGTCCAAATACTCATCCCTGACCTTCTGTGGTGCTGAGGTACTATAAGCCTGGGCTATGTATCCCTGCTCAAGTGTTAATGAGAATAAAACCTGCCTCTAAGCCAGGTCAGTGACTGATTGTTGTCTCTTCTGCTCTTCCGCAGGCATGGACGAGAAGCCAACGATCGCGTTTGCCACGATCCCCACGGCCAGCCGCGTTATCCAGACGGTGGCCAGTCAGATGGCCCAGGGCGTCCCCGGGCAGACGGTCACCATCCTGCAGCAGGCAGCGCCGCTGGCCCTGGGGCAGCACCAGCTCCCGGTGCGGGCGGTCACCCAGAACGGCAAACACGCCGTGCCCACCAACAGCATCGCCGGCAGCGCCTACGGTGGGTGTGCTCCCCAGCTGCTGGGCTGGCAGTGCTGCCCGAGCTTAGCAGGCAGGGTGTAAAGCTGCAAGCGTTTTCTCTTCTTGCTTACTGTGTATCAAGTTATTCCATGTGTCCATCTCGAAGGTGTTGGCAATTCTTCCGCCTCTGGGGCTGCAGATGTCAGTGGGAGGTACCCTCTGTCCACCTCTGCTCCATTTCCTGGGGAAAAAGTCCTGCTCTCTGGCAGAAAAGCCCAGTGTCCTTCCTCTGCCCTTGGCTAAACAGTTATTACTACTGAGACTCTCTACCTCTTGATGTTACTTGTTGAAAGTGACAGTGATTCTTGTGGAGAGCCTGTTTTCATTTATTTTCTCCTGACCAACAGCCTTTGCTTGCAGCATGCCAAATAATAAAATTTCCATGCTGCTCTTTAGATCTTGTGAAACATGACTCCGTAGAGTAATAAGAAAATAACATACTTTCCCATCTTAAAGTCTTAGAGCCTGAGAGAAACAAGATATATTTCCCCAGGTGAATGAATGTAGGATTTTTTTGTATACACAGGATGTGTTCTAGTCATTTGTCAAGCATGGTGTTTTGAAATTCCACGCAAGCCATGTCTTGGCAGCCTCCGCTTCTTGCTTGCTCAGCACCTCAGATTTTATTCAGTTGGGGATGGGAATATCCAGGTTTCTTATGGCTTTTTTCACTGAGATGCTAAGCACTTCTGCTGCCTCAGGCTGGTGCTTTTGTGGAGTTTGAAATGAAGGGCACTGCTGTGCTCCGGATGCATTTCATGAAGGTAGGAATGTTTCTACAGAATTTTCTGCCACATCTCTTCACGGTTATCACCTGGCTTGCATTTGAGTTGCAAGGATCTCACTGGAACTATCAAAAACTGATAGTGATAAGGTTTTTATGCAATTATTGTAAGATATTAATAGATCAGCTCGGTCAAGCTCCTACTAACCAGCAGCGGTGTTTGTCTAATATAGAATCAGACAGTTTTAAATTTAACATTTTTATGTAAAATATTTTAATCTCACCAAGCTTTTTAACTCTCATCAAACTGGGAAGTATTCCAGCTGCATCTGAGGTTTTTTTGTAAGTGGCAGTAAATTTTCTGGTTCACAAAACAAAGCCTGAGTCTCTTGACTCTCATCTGTACTAAGTTAACTTCTCTTCAACTGCATGATTTAGGTTCTCGAAGTCGCTAAGCTGTAATTGCTGACTGCCCTCATCCTTACCCTATTTTTTTTCCCTTCTTCTTCTTGATACTCTACAGCTTCCTTCTCGTGTCGTGGTAGAAGTGACTCGGCTTTGAGGGCCTTTGTTCTGTTTGCTTTGTTTATTTATCCTAGGGCTCCTTTTTTCATGCATTTAGCAGTGGACACGGCACTGATGTTCAGTCATTCCACCCTTTGCAAATGAGTCTGGAGGGCAGAGGATGTGCTGTCTCCTGAGTCCCCTTTGGCTTCCTCTCTGACTGATGCAGAGTCCAAAAACTGCATGTGTTTTGTTTCCTAAGCAGTGGTGTGTGCCAAAGTCAGCGTGTAAGCACATTCTCTGTCTGGAACTAGGAATTGTAGACATTTTCACAGAGGGTTGCTACTTAAATTGTCTTTTTTCTCACCACTTTTATTAATGGGAGGGTGAGACCTTGTGTCAGTACTGCAATACAAGATTGGAAGCCAGAAATTCTTATGTTCTGATCCCAGTTCTGATGGGAGCACATGTGGTTGTCTAGGGTAAGCTCTTTCCTGCCCCTTTCACAACTGGGATGTCAGTACTCTCAGTATTTGGATTCGGTTTCCCAACAGCCTGGTTTGTTCTTCCTGGGCGAGCAGGGCTCAAGAGAGCCTCGAAACCTCCAGATAAAAGGCCCAGCCCATGGGTGTTGGAGTTCATGAGAAATTCTCTGGCCACCTACAATCAGAACTACCTCTCAAAGAGATGTGCTGTAATTTTAACCGGAGCTTGATCCTCCCCTGCTGGGGGTACATACTTAGCTAGCCATGCCTTGTTTGACAGTGGATAGGAAGAAGGAAGTTTTCCTGTGAGAGGGGTTAGTGCTGGTTTGGTAAACTTGGAAGGCTGAGGTTGTGGAGGGTGAGGGAAGAACAAGGCAAGCCAGGCTTTCAAAATGCACTGGAAAACACCATTTGACCGTGTGCCAGCTGTCACGTTTGACGGTGGGGTTTTGTTTTCTTCCTTTTCTTGGAACAGCAAACGCTTGTTCTGCTTCATCCCACTAATTCTCTTCTCTCTCTTATCCTCCTTCCCAGCTCTTACAAACCCACTGCAGCTCCTTGCAGCCCAGGCCAGCTCGTCCACTCCTGTTGTAGTCAGCCGGGTCTGCGAGCCAGGGACCGAAGAGACGGCAGCAGCCTCCTCCAGTGAACCTGAAGTGAAAAGAGCTCGGATAGAAGAGCCCAGTGGAGCAGTGCCAGCCCAGACTGGAGTCATCACATCCACAGTGCCACAAGGACAGGCAACCAGTGAATGAAGAACCGGTGGGAGGAGCTGGAGTGATGGCAGGGTGGGCATGGGATGGCAGGAGCCCTAAAGCAGCTTTCACAGGAAACCAACCACAACTGTAACAGCTCAAAACACAGCTGATAAAGAGCTCTTTTTAAAGGCAGATTTTTCAATGGGAGGACAACAGCTGTTAGAATCACAAGGTGCCAAAAAGAATGGAAAATCCCTCCCAAGAACCCATATCTGGAACTCTGTTTTGTCTCTACTTATGGGATATTTTTTTCCTTTTCTTTCTTTTCTTTTTTTTTTTTTTTTTTTTTTTAAGATTCAAAAAAATACAGACAACTGATTGTATGACTGCTGGGATATTTTTAACTATCTTTTCCCCTTTTGGCTCCAAGGGGATGGGATTTGCAGTTCAAAATCTAAAGGAATGTAATACAAACACAGTCTGCTCCCTGGAAAGAAAACTCACGTTCTATGCCTTAATACCACGCTTCTGAGAGCTTTGAACCATAGGACCATTTTAAAAAGGTCACCTAAAGGCAATCAAATGCTGAAAGATGGGTGCAGTATCTCACAACAACATTAAAGAAACATGGTACCAAGCTTAAAAAAAAAGGCAAATGATTCTGGTTTTTTTAAAACAGAAAATTCTGAATATAAATGCTTATTTATGTGGGCATTCAGGAGGAAGAGTTACAGGGCTCAGCCACCTGGATTTCCAGATGCAATTTCTCTCCATTCCCTCTGAGGGAGAATAGGATGACAGAGGAACTGTATTAACTTGGTTCCTGTAAAGATATTAAAAACAAAGGGGTTTGTATCTTTAATGATTTCTTACAATTATTCATCACTTGCTCTGGACAACAGCCAAAGTGTCTTGATGCCTGAGGATCATGTGGGGAAGGGCGTCTCCAGGAGGTTCTGTGTGCATTTGATTGATCACAGCTTGCGTGGAGCACCAGCTTTTGTTCAAATTAGCACTGCAGGTGAAGGCATGGGCACTGTCTTTGTGAACTTGAGAAAATACTGGTTGATGTTCTGCACTAAAGCAGCCACCTTCACCTCCCAGTGGTGGTGCAGTCCTCAGCTTGATGGACCATGGTCAGGAGGTCAGAGCTGACCCTCTTCCATGGCTAACAGCAAAATTCCTGCGTTACTCTTTGGAGAGGGAAGTTCAGTGCTTGGATGAGAGGCAGCAGAGGTCGTACAGTGGTTCATACAAATTCTGTCAGGGTGTAGTAGACCAAGGCAAAAGACTTCTCTTTTATTTTCCATGTGGCAAAAGTCGCTGGAGATCTTAAACAGTTTTACCAAAAGGAATTTGGAAGTTTCCTTTCATTGCTTGGCTCCCTCCCCCATCTCTCCTGCCTTGAGGACCATTTGGGTTGGCCAGTAGGAGGAGGCCTTTGCTCAAACTGTATTCCAGGCTCCTCATGTAGTACAAGGATGTCTTTCGAGGAAGGCAGATTTGACTCACTTCAGCCACGTGGAGCAGTGGGTGCTTGTGACACCTTATGACTGGCAAAGAAATCCACCCCTGCCAGTAGCCTCCAGCAAACCCCTTCAGCTTTACACCCTTTGCAATTCCCTTGGCTAACATGTCTTCTGGCAGCACTTTCTGGCAGATCTTTTAATTTAGCAAATGTTACGGCTTTCGTTATGGCAAGAGAGACTTAAGAGGGGTGGGCTGTGCCTCTAGTGGGTCATCCCCCATCTGTACTGATTTGCTGTCCTGTGCAGTCTGACAAGGCAGAGAGGCAAAACCCACTGCAGAAACATTGCAAAAAGCCTTTCCCAGTGTGCAGTAAATGATACTGTCAGCATATCCATGGGGATTAGGGGTAAGGCACAGCCCTTGAGTGCCTGCTGGAATCTGGGGAGGAAATCCACAAGGTAACAGCTGGCATCACTTGTTCCCTCCTAGGTTTCCTTTGTCTTTGCCAAATCCTATTCAATAGCCAAGTCCCACCACTTCAATAAAACCCAGACATGTTTAATTCTCAAGTCCATTGTTTTGTGAGAAATATTTCTGAAAGAAGGAAAGAATTTCTTGGTCTCGTGACTTGCGGTTACTTTCTGTGGAGAGAGGGACATAAAATATTCATGACAGATCATTTATCTCAGCTGGGCTTTCAGAATTCAGGTGTGTGCCCTTAGTGACAAGTTATTAGATGGGATTTTAGTACTTTGAAATGGTTTTGTGAAGGAGGATTTTGAGAGACCACAAAGTAATTGAAGCAGGCTGGCCTCCAGCTGTCCCTTCTCCCGCTAGGAAGGCGAGGTGTGGCACAGCAGTAGAGCACACGGATTAGCTCTGTTTTCTGCAGCCTTTTCAAAGCCAGCAGTCAATGAAATGAACTTCAAGGCAGAAGGCACAAGTGAGAGTGCAGCACAGTCTGTGATGAATCATTACTCTCAGGTGACTGCTAGTTTAGATAAAGGCACGCCTCTGAAGCAGCCCCGAGGCTCGGGAGCGCTCCGGAAGCACAGGAGTCCTTGAGTTTCCAGAATGTTGGGTGAATCAGAGCAAGATGAAAAACCAACAGAAAACTGTTCGGGATGTGGAGCTGCCAAAATTCTGTAGATTTTTTTCTTCGCTGATGCTTTTCTCTTGAAGAGTCTAAATAGTTAAGCCCTAAACTTCTGTAAACTAATCCAGCACCACAGAAAGACGTCAGCTGAGTGACAATGTTTTCATCCACCATAAAGCTGCTGCTTTATAGATACCTCTTGAAAGTCCATGCTCAGGTTGCATGTGTAGATCTGCCTCCTGAGTATTTAGAACAGAATAGCATTTTCTCTCTTTTTTTCATGGCTCACAATGCCTGCTGATTCAAATGGGAGTTGAGGATAGGCAAATATCTTTGTTCTGTTTGCCCTTTCTGCTTGAGGTGTATGGAACTTGTCAGTTCATCTGTCATGGGGGTTTTGCTTTATCACTCTGCTGCATCCCCCTGCTACTGTAGGAAGCAGTCCTGCTACTTGCAGATTTTTTGGTAGGTTTGCCTAAACATTGCCTGGTACCAGGTAAAATAACTGTTCTTGCTAAATCATGTTGAGAGCTGTGGAAAAGTGTGGTCCTCACCCAGAACATGTGAGATGGAAACATCTTATTTCAGGCCTCCAGATGAATTCTCAGTCTGAAAGACAGCACCATTCTTTTTACATACCACTCCTGATTCTCCAGGCTGCAGAAGAGTGAAAATTAATGTGGTGGTAGAATTAAGTCTTCAACTAGAAAGAAAATGTTTACCTTAATGGTTACATGCAGTACTCAGATTATTTTAAATTGATAATCTGACTTGTTTTTGTTGTCTAAAAAGTTGCATCTCATCCTTGATTACATTTACTAAAGAAGATTTGAGGGGAAGAGGAGGAGGAGGCTTCACTGGATTTTCTGCTGTCTGTGTAATGAAGGTCAAGGCACATTGAATATTTAAACTGTGATAACTTAGACCTGGGAAAACTGTAAAGCCAAGTTCTTAATGTGTGAATTCACTTTCCACAATTCCCTATTGATTTTTTTCACCTCAGGCAATGACATTGACTAATTTTACTTTGATCACAGTCAGTTCATAGCAACTTTCTTTGCCCCAGTTTGCAAGAGTTGAATGCAGTTGTTCTTTGTTTTATTCCGTTGGAATTCCATGTTGTTTGTCTTGACTTTGGCTCTTATGATACAGAAAGCTTTTTAGAGAAAGATCAATTTAATCTGATTTAGTGATAACACAGCACAGTGCTGAGCACAAAATTGAAGTTCATGATTAGCTCATATATTCTTTTCAACTCCTTTTCCTTCCCATATTCCTCCCTTCCCCCATACCATTAATGCTGTCCCCTGTAGCATATCCAGTCATTTTTATCCACTGACAGGAGCAGCACCTTGCATTAAGCTCTGCCTGAGGACTCAAGGATGAAAATACCTGTGGAATACATGGAGCTCCAGAGCAGGCTGAGAAAGGTCAATTTGGTCACCCTGTATTAATTTTTATGCTGTGTTCTAGACATGTTACTGTTGGGCAGAGCTTATTCAGGAGTGTGTTTTCAGAGACATGTTAAAACTTTGTAAGAGGAAAGAAATAATAGCTGAAGCCCTTACAGTGCTTCTGCAATCTGTGTCGTGGTCTGGCATCAGATTTTGGGGGGAGTAAACTTGATTTTGCATATTTGGTCTTGTGTACTGACCTAGAGTTGTCATTCAGAGTTAGACTTTTTTTTTTTTCCTTTTTCAGCAGGGAAATGCCCACAATGAAATAAAACTTGGAGCACAGAAGGCTAGGGACCTGTATCTAGGCAAGTGAGAGCATCTGACCTGAACTTTCTTGCAGTGTGGTGTGGAACACTTTTCCCTGCCTGCTGGGGATGTTCGGTTGGTGTTGGAGCTTTTCATCTGGGTTATCAGGCGGTGTTCGCTGTGAGATATTTGGTATCACTGGTGTGTGCTAGTGTGTAAGTGAATGTCAAAATGTAGGGTGAGGGGAGAAGTGTTTCCCTGCCATACCTGGGTTTTGGGATCTTGGATGACAAGGATTTAACCTAGTAATAGCTCTGTACCTTTCTATAGAGAGCCCACTCTCACCACACAAGGTGAAAACTTCTCAGCAACATAAAAAGAATTTCCCATGCAGCTGCATTTGTTCCTTGCCTCTGTGAAGAGCCCAGCTCTGCCTCCTCTGCATGTTGCACATAGGTATTTAAAGATTCCAGTAAGATTTTTGCCATGTGCTTCCTCCTCTTGAGGCTGAACCAGCCTGGTTGTGTTGGTCTCTTCTTGTCCATCAGGTGGAATTGCTGCAGAAGGTCCCTGTGAGTCTTGTGCTGGGGAGCCCAAAGGCAGAGACATGATCTGGGGAATGCTGGATGGATTGGAAGAGGAATCCTTTTCCTTGGCCTGGTAGCTGCACTTTTGCCAGTGCAGCCCAGTACCTGTTTGGTCTCTTGCTGCAAGACAAGTGTAAAGTGTAAGGAGCAGATCACAGAGTGAAGCGGATTGCATTTGTGCAGATGCAACCATGTTGTCCCTCTCTTCCAAGGGACAGTCCTAGCTTGGGTCTTTTTGAGCAGGAAGAAGCACTGAAGGATCCTGATCACTTTTAAAAATATCTGTGCTTCAGTTTATCAAGTGATACTTTCAATCCAATGTGGAACTTGCCTTGAGTTTCTACCTGATATAAAATCTTTGAGATTTTTTAAGTCCTGCTGCTAATAAGTTGGACTAGAGCATTAAGAATGAACCTCTAAAGGAACAGGACTTGCTTCAACATTTTGCCCTTGCTGCACAGTCAGTTTTTGAGTTTACAAATGCCATCCTGCAGCAAATGATCTGTCTTCTCTTGCCAGCCAGTCTCTCGGGCAGCTCCCGTTTCTGCTCCTCATCAGTTTTCCACCTCTATTTGTAGTTATTTCTGTCAACTCCAGAGTCCTTTAATCCAGCTCCTAATTTGATTCCATTGCTTGCAGGTCTGCATCTGGTGAGGATTCTTGTGTTAGGTTGCAGTTACATGCCTGAACAATCTGTTGTATAACTTTTTGTGTCCTTCTGGGTGAAAAATTATGCCCAAGCTGCTACTACTATAGCATACACTACTGCTGGAAAGTGTAGCTTCCAGTGGAGCCAGCTGTGCTGCAGAAAACTGTTACACTACAAGGTCATCTGGATTGCTGGAGCTGATGGGATTGGGAGGCGATGCCTTCTTGCACGTTGATCTGCACCTGATGAAAACATGGCTGGGGCACCTCTCTCTGGGCTGCCTGGCAGCTGTCGGGCTGGGATTTGTTAGATCAGCATCTCTCTCTGCTGGGTGGGTTGTTTGCAGGACAGTGCACGTGTTTGTGCATGCAGGTGTGGATATATTCACATGCCAAAATCAGCAGTGGGAATTTCGTAGCTGCGAGGGTGGGATTTCTATGTTAGGGTGTCTTTCATGGGGCAATAATACACCAGGGAGCGTTTTACTTTGGCCTGAGCAAGACATTTTGAAAAATACTTGGTTTTCTTGGAGCACTATATTTAAATTCCAAATTTTGAATCAATTTTTGACGTTTGTATTTATATGTTCGGAAAATTCCTTTGATACGTTTTCAATTTACCAACACTGAACTAAAACCTTCAGACTGTATGGTTGGTCCTCTCCTTATGTGTCACTTTTAAGTTTCAGAGCATGGGGGTAGTTGTGCCAAATCTACCCCTTTGCTCTCAACACAGAAAACAAACTATTGACAATTCATGGGTGGCAGCTGAGGAAGAAACCCTTTAAATATTTTTTTCAGATAATATTAAATTAGATCGGTGTAAACATAAAATTTATATTTATTAATGTGTGAGTGTGTGGGCGTGTGTGTCAATATAGATATATAAATGGTCCATGACTATTTCTTTCTCTTAAATGGTACTTACACAGACTTTTATGCAGTGTGTTGGTAAATTCCTGCACCAGGCACTGACTCTGAAAGAACGATGAACCTATTTTTGTAAAGAATGTGAGCAGCCAGTAGAAGCAGCTTTACTTCAGTGATTGCTTTCATTCCTCTTGCGGAGCAGAAGAGGCAACTTGGTACTTGCATCTTCCTTGTGTAGGATCCCTGCTTGTGGCTTTGTCCTGCTTTCAGCAACCCCAGTGCACGCTGCTTTTCTGGCAAGAAAACGCCCCAAATGGCACTAATGAAAGCTGGAATCCTTTCTTGTCTGCAGTTCTCTAGGTGCAGGATCAGGGAGTTCTTTACAGATTCTGCTCTGTAAGTAATGGGACCTTATTTCTAACAGGAAATTTATGAGGGGTCCACAAGGATGCTGTAAGGCAGAGGAATTCCTCCCTGTCAGGTGGCTAAGCTAACACTGGGGCACTATGAAGTAGTTTCTTTTCCTTTGTGGTGATATCATTTTCCTTTCATCAAGCTTTTGTCTCTTTGTGGGGTGAGGTGTGTCTATATCCCCTTAAAAACAAGCACAGAAGAGTTTTTCTAATGTTTCCATTCACAGGGAGTAAATTTTACTGAACTGGCCAAATTTCAGGTGTGCTTTAATTCCACAAGGATCACTAAATTCACAGAAGGGTATCTTTTGAACCACTTGGATCTTCTGAGAATAAGAGCAAGTGATACTTGACTTCCTAATCCTAACTGCTCTTCCAGAAGCAGAAATTCTCTATGAGGATCTGAGTGAAAGCTTCACCGCAGCAGTCACTGGCTGGTGATGGGGCTTCAGTACTTCAGGGAGGACAGGGTTGGTGATAAGAAGAGTGACCAGAGTAGGAGCACTGAAAGGAAGCAGCTTTCCTCCTCATCCAGCAGAAAACAGCCCTTGTGAAACCCAGACTTCCCCTAATATTTGGTTGTTGCCTCGTGTCTGCTGCCAAGTTACGCTGTGATCTGGACCTCTCTGTCCTCCTTCTACCCCACCTCAGTTTCACTCACAGCAGTCTGAGACAGAGCCTTCCTTAAAGCTAAGGGCAATGGTGAGGAGAAATGTCAGGTAGCTGAAGAAAAATGAGATTTAAATGGAGCAGAAAAAGTGAGAATTCCTTCTGTTTCACTGTCTTGCTGCTAAAAGTCTGGTGCAGAACATCCTGATGTTCTGATTTATATGCTGCTCTTGAGAGGTGGGCAGGCTGCTAAGTTGGCTCTGTAGCAATTGAATTACTGTAAACCTAAACTTGCTTAATCTCTCCTTTTATTCTCCCTCAAATGGGCTTGAAGTAGAGGGAACCAGAGTATTGTTTGTAAGATCTTTTTGCTTTAATAGAAAACAGAATGTAAAAAGAAAAAAACAAAACCAAACTCATTCAAATACAGTGATACAAAAAATGGCTTTAAAATGCAAAAATCCTACAAGACCATATGTTGTGTTGGGTTCTGGACATGCTGTTTGTGCTGAGGAGACTGGCCTCGTCCAGCCTGCCAGCCAACCTCCACGTAGCCAAAAAGAGCATTTGAAGAGTCTGTAGCTATCCAAAGGACTGTTATCCAAAGGACTGTTAAAAGCTGTTTAGGGATAAATCAAAAGCTGTGTGTGAGCAATGGATGGTAAAGCTGGAAATTCAGATCCAACTCTGAATAACTGCTCTAAAAGAAAAAACAAATTTCAGAAAAATCCGACTCTCCCCCTGTTCTGCAGATGCTCATTCCCACTGAGTCCCCGGGGAAGGCTGAGATGAGAACCTGAAATACCTCAATGGCTTCACAGAAGGGTTTGCTACAGAGATCTGGGCCAGCCTTACCCCTTTCACCTCAGTTTGGCACTTATTTTATAAAATAAGAAGGTGATGGAAAGGGGAAACTAAAGCCATGCTTGCATTTCAGTTCCTGGTGTTGCCTGTGCAAGACACCTCCAGCCAGATATTTTGGGGTTTGTGGGGTTTTTTTTACAGCTGATATCAAAAGTGGTTGTTTTTTTTTTTGTGACTTGTTTTCGTTATCAGTGCTTTTTAAAAAGCAGGTGTGTATCCCGAGGAGGAGGCTCCATGTGGGGCAGTGGATGTGAAGTTCATGTTCTTTCTCTGGCCATGTTGCAGCACTGCTCCTGTGAGATGCTCAACTGCACAGGCAGCCGTGGCTCCCACCAGGGGGGGATCCTGCACCCGAGGAGCAGGACCTGCAGTTCCACATCACATGGGATACAGTGGTTTTGTTTGTTTGTTTTTTTAATATAGAGCCATACATTTTTTTTAAGTAATTTGAGATCTGAATGTGATTTCTAATGTATCGAGAACGTTAATATTTTAAAGCTATAACAAAGGTTTAAATTTCTACTTTTTTTTTTTTTCATTTATTTTAACTGTTCTGTTACCTTAATTTGATGTATGTGGTTGGGGAATGTTGCTTCTCCTCTTAGCATTTGTTTCTATAACCAGAAATAAAATTATATATGAAAGAGAAAGTGCCCTGAAATGGCTTTGCTGCTTTTGGGTGACAGACTTGGACCCTTCCAGTGCAGCATCATAGGGGGGTTGGGTTTCCTGCAGCAGTGGGGGGACAGTGTGTTTAATATTTTTTCCTTTCCTTTTATTTAGGAAGGAAGTGTGTATCTGCACACCTTGCTCTGTTTAGAGTTCAGACACCCCACTTTTGATCCCTTGTCAGTGATTTGGGCAGCTGTTGACTCGCAGCAGTGAACATATGGACGTGTGTGTTTGAGATCTGTGATGCTTCCCCTGGGGCTTATAAAGTGTTCCTCCAGCTCCAGCTTTTGTTTTGTCATGAAGTGAAACATTGTTATTTTAAAAGTTAAACTATTCCAGTGCATCCCCCTATAATTTATAATAATTGTTTTCATTTAAGCATATGAGGTCAGAAAACAGTACTTTATCTGTCTTGTAGTTAGACTTTTCCCTTCTTTGTCCTCCTAATGCAGCCACAATTTAAGTTCTGGGTTTATTTTGACTGAACATTCTGAGCTCCAAAATGAAATAGGAATATCTTTTAAGGCTTCAGTTGACATAAAGTAGCTATAATTCACAGAATTTTACAACCACAGAATGGTTTGGGTTGGAAAGAACCTTAAAAATCATCTCATTCCAATCCTTGCCACGGGCAGGGACACCTTCCACTATCCCAGGCTGCTCCAAGCCCCGTCCAACCTGGCCTTGGACACTTCCAGGGATCCAGGGGCAGCCCCAGCTTCTCTGGGCACCTGTGCCAGGGCCTCACCACCTCACAGGGAAGGATTCCTTCCCAATATCCCAGCTAACCCTGCCCTCTGGCAGTGGGAAGCCCTCCCCGCCTTGTCTTGTCATTCCATGCCCTTGAAAAAGGTTTCTCTCCATATTTCTTGTAGTCTCCCTTCAGTTACTACAGGGAGGATTTTTTTTAATTGACTAATTTAAAAAATAATAACACAGTACACAGTGAGCAAATACATTTATCCAGAGCCCTTTGGAGTGGCCATCTTTTAAAATTATCCTGTCTTTGGCTCCCCATGTGCTGCTGCTCTGCTGGCTGATTGCCCAGGCATGGTGTTAATGAACTTTAATGCCAGAAGAGCACAGGGCAGGGAATTACCAAAGGGCAAAGTGCCAAGTTTCATCCCCTGGCATCTCCTTGCAGGGCAATGCTCAGCACGGTGATGAGAGCTTCAGCCCTGTTAGCAGTCGGGAGAGAAGGTCCTGATGGATTCTAAACTTCTGGGAGTGCTGAAGACCTGAGCAGCTGGTTTTTAACCTGTTTTGGAAAGCTCTGGTTTATGATCAGGTTGCAGGAAAGGCGGATACATCATCTTTTACCATCACGCCGGTAGAAGCCCCCGCTCTTATCTCTCTGCCGTGTAATGATGTTTTCCGTAGGCCTGAGTGCCTAGAGCTGCTCCCCTTCGTTCCATGCGGGATGGCCTCAGAGCCAAGCTTCTCCTCAGGCTCCTGAGGTGGGGAATAATAACAGCAGCCCCTCAAAACCATCCATGAGCAGCCACCAGTGACGGTTTTGGTCAAGCCTCTTCTCTTCCGCCAGGCGGAACTTTCGTGCAGCAGCCGCCGCTTCCCCCCGGAGCCAGCGCGNGGGGTCCTGAGGGGGCGGCCGCGCCCCGGGCTGAGCGGGGAGCCGGGCGGAGGGGAGGGCGGTGTGTGCCCACCCTGCATCCCGGAGCTTCCCAAGGCGGCCAGGAATGGGGGCCCGGGCTCCTGACGGCCCCGACTCCCCCGGCAGGGAGATCCAGGAGGAGGAGCTGCGGAGATTCGCCGCCCGCGTGTCCGCCCTGCTGCAGAGCCCCGAGCCGGGCCCCGAGGCCGTGGATGGGCTGCAGAGGCTGCACCTCACCGTGGCCGCCACCAAGTACCCCCGCAAGTGAGTGGCCTTGCGTGTCTCGGGTGCTCAGAGAAGCAAAGCGTTACCCACCTAACCAAAAAGAAAGGAAGGGCGTGGGTTAGGGCTTTAAAATAGCGCTCTGCCTTGAAAACCCTAAGTTCAATATAAACTCAAAGCCCCTCTTTGCCCTTCACCCCGTTGCTAAGCAGAAGGTGCCCGTCTCCTTTTGCAGCAAGAATAGCAAGGGTTGGTGTCACTGAGCCCTCTGTCAAACTGTACTCAGAAATGAAAGTGATGAGATGGCATCAGTCGCTGTCAAGGGGGATCATCCCAAAGCCAAGAATACACAGGAAGTAAACATCTGAATCTTTTCTTGCCTTGCAGTGATGTTTAGTGTGACTCTTGCAGGCTCGATGGCAAGTTTGTGGAGCTGTTGCAGACAGTGCTGTGCTCACCCAAAAGTCCTGAGCATGTTCAGGTGTTATGTGCTGCCATCCTGAGAGAGATGTCACCTTGCAACGATCTGATCCTCTCCTGTGATGAGATTCAAGATACAAAGCTCTTGAGCCTGGTATCCTCGGTCCTTCTGGCTCAGGTAAATGAGCTGTCAAGTCAGAGATCTTCCCTTGTCAAAATGGATTTGCTTTTTGATTGTTCCCTGCTCCTGAGCTCCTCCCTGAGCTCAAGGAGAGTGAAAATCAATTGGAAGTATGTAGGAGAAAAGCAGAGGCATTTCAATGTTCATTTAAGGAATCTCATTATTCTGCTTTGTGTAGGAAAAAAATGGCAACTTTTTTGTGTGCAGCACTTAACCACAAAAAATGCTTAAAGTTGTAATGTTTAGACAGTGAGGTGCTGGAAGCAAAAATGAACTTTTAGTGCTGGCTGCTGGAATAGATTTCAAATCAGGGCTGCTTGAACTTGGGAAGCAAAAGATTTTACAGTGAATTTACTACTCCTTCTTATGATATCAGCTTTCATGTTCACATATTAAAAACTATACATAGAACCTATAAAACATGTAGGGCTTTGAATGCAAATGACACTTCAAAGGTCCACATTCTCCATGGAGAGAAGCAAACACGAGGACCTTCCTGTTTTGAGTGCTGCCTGAGGAACAAGCTGGAAACTTCTCTATTTCCTCTCCTTCTTTTATTGTGCCTGTTAAAGGTAAAATGGTTTTCTTAAACTTCTCGTTCTGAGTTTCACTGTGTGCTTAGAAATGTCTCCTATGTTTCTGACATTCATCTGAGTCTATTTAACTAAAGGAAGTGAAACAGAAACCAGCAATGTGCTTATGTGCTGCCTTACAAAGCTCCTCTCTCCCATATCCAGCCTTGAGACTGTCCTGCAGTTCCACAATGTGAAAACACACAAAAGCAGCCCCATAGTTTGGGGTCTGTGAATTCAAATTGCAGCAAATCTCTGTAAAATGTGGTAAAATCGCCTGTGCTGCAAGTTCTTTTTGTGTTTGATTTTGGTACTGATGCCTGATGGAAGAGATAGATAATCTACGATCACTAGAGACCAATCTTTACCTCTGCTTTATTTTTCAGGGAAATAAGGGGGAAGTGGCTGCTGTGGGGCAGCGTGTTGTGAAAGTCCTTGAAAGGAGACTGCCCGAGGGTCAGAGTGCTCAGTTCCTTCTTCCTGTCCTGGCAAATGTCATCAGCCTTTCACCAGCATCTCTAACAGAAGGTAAATCCATAGGAGGGGCTGAGATTGCCACCTGGCTGTGAGCTGGGTGATAATCAGAAGGCTCTCGGTTGGAAACTGCTGTCAAAAGTGAGATCTCTGCTGCAAGGAAAGAGAACTTACTGGGTGAGATGTATTCCACCTCACAGCTGGGCCTTCCAGTCAAATCCTGGCCATGGCTTTCTATAACAGGATCATGTACTCTAGCTGAGGTCTCCACATGCAGGAGGAGTGTGAAACTGTAGCTGTCCTGAAGAGCATCAAGCACAGAGAGAGAGAGAAACAGAGACGTGCCTGTGCATCTGGTCAAGAGAGCAGCAGAAACAACTACAGGTGCTCCTCATCAGAGAGGCAGCACTGAATGGGTAGTGGTGAGCTAACCTAGGAGAGCACTCCAAGCTTAAAATGCTGGGCAGCTGTGAGCAAGAGTGAGTTTCTGGGAGTTCCCTGGGATGTTTGTGTACCTCGTGCGGTGTGCAGGAGAAGCTTTGGGGAGGATGATGGGCTGGCAGAGCAGGCAGGATCAACTGCCCCAGCTTCTGCGAGTTCCCATTGAGGGATTTGTGCCTTTGGCTGCAGAGCTGGAGGGAGGCACTGCCTGAAGAGAGTGACAGTATTTTTGCACATTGCTCCTGATGGCAGCTGTGGATGGAGACAAAGGAACAAGCATCCCTTGAGTGATCTGGTACAGAGCCCCTGGTTCCAGCACTCACTCCTGCCTGAGGTAGTGTGAGAAGTGTAGGACATCCACCTCGGGGTACCAGTTTCTTTATGGATTGCTGGATCAGAGTGATCTAGGCTGGAGAAAAAGCACAGCAGTTGAGGGTTAGCAGGGACTTGTTGCAGAGGCTGCTTCTCTGCCCAGTCTAGCAATGACCCTGTGACCTTCCTCGTACAGAGCAGACCAATGTTGTCAGTAAAAAGCTGGCTGACTGGCTGAGGTATGCAAGCATTCAGCAAGGAATGGCTCAGCCCTCTGGAGGCTTCTTCTCCAGTCCCAGAACCAAACAGGTGAGTGCTGAGTTGCCGTGGTGACCTCTCGGGATATTTGTTAGTCTGTTACCTGCTGGTTTGGGTTCCCAGAATCACCTTCTTTGGGAAATGGTAGCCTAGAAGTGCTGCTGTTCTTCAGCATTTTTTGTGGGATACATGGTTAAGATACATAGGAAAGCAAAGTAGGGGGATTTACAGCTCTGAGACATGGGATTTCAGCTGTAGAGCCAGAGCTTTGATCCTTGAAGTAGTTTGAAGAGTCCTTTAGTGACCATGTACTTCAGAGTAAAAGGTGATTGCAAACGAGCCCAGTGTCAGAGTAGCCACGCTGAGTGTTTCAGCTGGGGAGGAGGATCCAGCACAGCTGGCTTTTCTCTCTCTGCCATCCTGCAGGACCCCAAACAAGGGCTGCTTATCTCCATGGGCTCAGTGGGGTTTTCCCTGCCCTCTCACTTCACTTTTTCCTGGGGCTCTGACCTGCTGCCTCTTTTCTCTCAGCCTGCTCCTGTCACAGAGGTGGATGGTGCTGTTGCCACAGACTTCTTCACAGTGCTCTCAGTGGCTCAGCACTACACACAGGACCAGTGGCTCAACGTGCAGACCTTCTCCATGCTGAGAAACTGGCTGCTGTGCTATGGGGGCAAGGAGCTGAACACCCCTAATCCAGGTATGGATTGAAGGTCTGCAGGCCACTGTGGTCTGCAGCCCCAAAAGGGCTGTGTGCTCTCAGATGTCCTATGAGGCGGCTGCATGAGCAACCCAGCAATCTCCTCTCTTTCAAACTGATTAGATATTAGGAAGAAATTATTCTCTGTGAGGGTGGTGAGGCCCTGGCACAGGTTGCCCAGAGAAGCTGTGGCTGCCCCATCCCTGGAAGTGCTCTAGGCCAGGTTGGATGGGGCTTGGAGCAACCTGGGATAGTGGAAGGTGTCCCTGCCCATCACAGAGACGTTGGAACCAGATGAGCTTTAAGTCCCTTCCAGCCCAAACTATCCTCTCATTCTAAGTGACAGGAATATGGGCAAGAGTTCAGAGATCTTGGACTAGGAGCAGGGAAAGTTTGGGAAGGACTATCACTGAACCTCCTGGCTGATACTTATTGATCCTTCCTTGGGGAATTACTTGTTTGGTGAGTCTCCTGTTTTCAGGCAAAGCCTTGTGGATTCCTAGGGAAGAAGGCCTGGGTGATGGGAGACAGCATCTCCGTGGTATTCTTGTGACTCTCCCTTCTCCCTCAGCCTCTTGTTCTTCACCCTGCACCCGGGGACAGTCAGCTGCCTTTCTATTGCTGGGCCACTGTGTGGGTGACATTGCCTGAGGAGCTGACACTTGTGATGTTTATTGAGCAGGTGACAAAGCAGGAATGGACAGGTCTGTCACATCCATGGTCTCCACTGCACCCACGGCCGGCCGGCCGCTTCCCCCCAGGGAGCGTCTGCGCGAGAAAGCCTTCGAGTACTGCCAGCGCCTCATCGAGCAGAGCAACCGGCGTGAGTCTCGCCAGGAGCCCTCCTGGCAGTCCTCTTGGTAGTGTTCTCCAAAATATTTCTGGTTCGCTGCATGTTTGGGCTGGCATCTCACTCCCTGGAATCCACAGTTCGGCTCCTAGGGATACGGCCTGCTGCAGCTGCTGGGGCAGGTCACTGACCAGCCCTGAGCTGGGGTTTTGGGAGAGATTTGGAGGCAACAGCCAGGTTCTGCCTCCTTGATTTGCAGGGTAGGCTGTGAAACTTGGTTCTCATTGGCCTGAAATCAGGATCAGCGTGTGTTTCTGCCTGCCCTGAAGTCAGGGTTAGTGCTCAAACTGACAGCCTCATATTCCTGTGCGGGCTTAACTTGGACTCATTTCTCTGGCAGGACCCCTGAAGAAAGATGATGGAGACCTGCAGAAAGCTGTAAGCACACAGAGGTGGGGCTGAAGCTCTGGGAGTTGTGGCTTCCCCAACTCCAGTCTTACTGTCTGCTCTCCTGCAGTGTCTCATAGAGGCAGTGACAATCATGGACATCATCTGCAAACAGGACTCCTCCTACGTGTGCCGTGCTGTCTCCTTCCTGAAAATGCTGCACAGCAGGATCTGTGGGGATGCCACTTATGCCAGGGCACTGCTGCCCATTGCCCAGTTCTTCCTGAACCACAGTAAGTCTTCAGCTCCCACCCCGTCCTCCCCAGTCCAGTCTTGCCTACTCCAGCACAGCCTTTTGTCCTGGCCCTTTGCTGCCTGCCACAGTTGGTAATCCCACCTCGCCTGTGCTCTGGTGTGGGTGATCCCACCCCAGGAGCCCCAGGAGTGGGGTGTCCCATGCTCTTTAGAGAAACATAACCCAGATCTCCCAAAGCCCCTGGAGCCCTGGCAGGGCTGCTGGGTGGGCTGTGCTCAGCAAGGTGCTGTGTCCTGCCAGGCAAACTGGAAGCTGTGGACTCAGATGCCATCTACAAACACCTCTTCACTGATATCCCAGCTCAGCTTTTCCACAACCCATCACTGGCCTTCGAATTTGTCCAGTTCTGCAAAGACAACAGCCAGCTCTTCACAGACTCCTCCAGCATATTCAGGCAGAGTTTCCCAAATCTCTTCAAGGTACAACATGTGGGAGCAGCAGAGGGGAGAGCCTGCTTCACATTTCTTTCCATGCCCTAGAACTTCCTTTGTGCACCCCAAAGCCGACCGTGTGCCTCCATGGCAGTGCTAGGGAGAGCACAGGCAAGAAGGAACAAAACAAGTTACAAAAAAAGTGTGAGTTTGAAGGCGGGGAGGGTTCTGGGTGTGTTTAGCACAGCCAGGAGAGGAGAGTCTGGGTTGGCAGGACTGCAGAGGGCTGGGAAGCACAGTGAACACAGGACACAGGGCTTTGTTTCTGGAAAAGTTTAGTAACTTGCAGCTTGCCAGCCACTGAACCAGCTGCCAGAGGCCTGTGTTGAGCTTCAAACAGGCTCCTGGGTTTTGACCAAACCCTCAGACTTCTCTGGTTTTGCTTTTCAGAAGTGACTTTCCCTTCCCTGTTCCATCTGGTCACAGTGTGGTGTTGTCTGGGTGTGTGATGGAGTAGCAGGGATAGTGCAGCAGTTTGTTCTTGTTCCTTGCAGTTCCTGGCGTGGAACAGCCCACCCCTTATCTCTGAGTTTGTGGACCTTCTCCCATTTCTGCTGGATGCAGGCACAGCCATTGAGATCTTCCATTTGCTGCTCGACCTGCCCTGTTTGACAGCAGCTCTGGACATCCAGCTGAGGTAATGCACCTTCCCTTCCTCCCACTTGTTAATCAGCCTCTTGACACTGACCAAAGCCCAGTACACACTTCTGAGCCTCAGCTGTCACACAGTGAGAGGCATCACTGCAGCCAGGTTAACACAAGGCTGCACAGATGTCAGCCCAGTTTTCCTTGTAATGTGTTGTGCTTGGGAAGACCAGCTCTCACATTTCAGTACTGGACTGTCTTTGGAGCTCAGAGAGCTGTTGCTATTCCCTCCTCCCTATCCAGCTCCAAATAGTTGCCACATGTTTGAGGCTGCCATGAGCTACCACCTCAGTACATAGGTGCAATACCAATTCGTCCTTCCCTGCTGTTAGCCCTATTTTTGGCTTTGTTCTCCTGGAGTCACACAGAATTTTCTTCCTGAGATTTTAGGAACTGTGAGCTTCCAGGAAAATGGGGTAGGACTGGAACTGGCTGTACCTCTGCTCTTGTCCTCCTGACATTACAGCTCTTTCTGCAGTGCTTAGAGAAGAGAGTCATCCTAGAGGCAGATCTTGGTGGGCTTGGATGACTGAGGGATACAGAGTGCCACTTTTCCCTTTCCCAGGCGTGACACAGAAGCAAGTCTGGAGCTATTGCCTGAATATGGGGGGCCTGAGCTCATCAGGTTGGCTCTCTGGCTTCCAGAGGGCCTGGGTTAGACCAACTTGCTGTCCAGTGTTCAGGATCCCAGCTCTGCCCTGGCCCCCCTCACAGTGCAGCCTGTTCTGTGTGTTCCCTGCCAGGGCAGTCGCTGTTCCTGCCCCCGAGAAGGCCGGCAGCGACCCGGCTGGGAAACCGGCCACGTGTCTGGAGGCCTTTCGCCATCCGCTCTACAAGAGCATGTTCCAGCATCTGCTCCGCACCAAGGCTGCTCCTGAGGATGCCCCGGAGAGGTAGGAGCCTGCCTGGAGTGTGGTGCAGCCATCCAGCTCTGGGAGGCAGCACTGGGATTACTGGGAAAGGCACAGCCGCTCTCAGCTGGCGTCAGGTGGAGCTCTCTTCCCCGTGTCAGCTTTGCCAGCACACAGAGGCGTTGAGGGGATAGGGAAGGGCAACTGGGAACAAACCTTCAACAGTAACTCTTGCCCACAGTCTGGTTCCACTTCGGCAGCTGCTGGGATCTCTGGCTGGCAGCCCAAGGGTGGTGCAGTGTGCAGAGACTGTCCCTGTCTTACTGGAGCTCTTTTTTGGGCTGGTGGCAGAGGTAGGTCCTTTTGGGGGGAGTTCGGCTCCCAGCTGTGCCATGGGAATCTCTTGTTATGTGAAGAGCAGTCGTAGAAGCAAAATTGTAAAGATGCTGCGGCTTTCAGAGAGGGGTGCGTGAGGGGAGGGTGGGATTGATACTGGCATGGATCAGCACTGAGCTGGCCACTTCATCCAGAGAAACAGAAAAGCTCTGTGGTGCAGTGTCAGGTTCACTCTGTGCTCTCAGTCAGCTGTAAAGGAGAGAGGTGAGAGCACAGTGTGTGCCTGATACCTGCTTTGTGCACTGCTCCCCTCATAGATCAGGCAGTTTTTCTGGCTGGTTGGAGTGCTGCTTGGCTGCTGGAAGTCACTGGTACTGCTGAAACAAGGGCTGGCTTTCAGTTTGCAGATGGGTCTCTGATAAACCAGCTGGTGGTGCTGCTGCTGCAGAGGAGTGACCAGCTCTATGAGATCCCATCATTTAAAGACGATGTGTACAGGTGAGATGGGACATGAGGCACAGCCCAGCTCCCAGCCCTTCCTCCTGGCATCCCAGGGCAGCCCAGGATGATTTTCAGTTGTGGCCCAGTCCCCGCTGTGACACGTCTTTGAAGGGTACGCAACGGGGGCTGCACCTTCGTCCCTGCTGGAAACATCCAGAGGATACAGCTCTGTGCCAGTGGCTGCCAGCCTCACCTGGCTTTGGGCATCACCACCTTGCCCTGGTCTGAGCTGTGCCCTTCTCTCTGCCCCAGGGTGCTGAGCTCGCAGCTGGCGATGCTCTGCGGGCTGCGCCCTGCACTTGTGGTGGAGCTGTCCACGGAGATCCTGGAGTTCTCGGGAACAGTCAGCAACATCCAGAGCAAGGAGCCCATCTTCACCCACATGGTGAGCAGGGCTGCGTGCTGCTGCCACAGGCTGCCACAACTGCACTTTGCCGCTCACCTTCCCTCTCCTCCTCTGTCCTAGCATTAGCTAGCCTAATTTTCTATTCCCTAAACGTTATTCAATCCCCTTTCCCTGTGCTCCCTTCTGCCCTGGCCTCAGGTGTGGGCTATCGGCGAGTACCTGTCGGTGTCCTACGACAAGCGCTGCACAGTGGAGCAGATCACGCGCTTCTTCGAGACCCTCGAGGCCGTGCTCTTTGAGATCACCCAGCTCCGGCCACAGGCCAGCACCCCCAGCTGTGCCCCCCGTGCCATCAGTGTCCTCATGGCTACCTTGACCAAGCTGGCAGCCCGCAGCCAGGATTTGATCCCCAGGTGAGCACCCGCAAGGGGTTGAAACATGCAGATCTCATGGGTCCGAACGTGGGTTTGCTGGTGTTGATTAATAATTGAGTCTGGCGACTGATGGAACCTGGAAAAGGACAGAGGTGAGCTGTGGAGGGGCACAGTTTGGGGGAGTGGGATTCATCTGCTAACTAATGCTCTGTCACCTGCAGTAGTGTGTTGGAGTTTACACACTTAAGTTGTGACCTGGCTGGGTGCAAAGGTCCTGCCAGCTGATATCCGTGTCCTTCTCTCCTGCAGAGTGTCCATGTTCCTGTCCAAGATGAGGACATTTGTGCAGAGCCCTGCTGTCACCTCTGTTTACTGCGAGGAGGACCTAGAAGAGATCCTTATTCGGGCAACTGAGCTCATGAACCTGCTGAAAATGCCCAGCGTGGCTCAGTTTGTGTTCACCCCACCTGTGGCCAGCACACGGTTTCAGAGGGAGGTCAATGACTCCCTCCCTTTGGCCCTGAGGATGGTCACCCAGCTCCTGGAGCCAGCTCCAGGCTCTGTGCCAGTGTGAGGGCAGGAGGTTTCTGGAGTAACTCACTGGACACTGCTGACACTCAAGGCTGAGGCCCTGATCTTAACTGGAAAAGAGGAACAAATGATTGTGAATGAAACAGAGGACAGGAATAAGGAGAGCTGAGGCTGCTCTTCTGGTCTGAGGCTGTTTGTATTTGTGTCCTAGTGCCTGTTGCTTTTTTATCTCCTAAGCTTGTCTTATCCCTTCCTGGTGAGTAGGCACTGAAAATCCTGGTGTATTTGTGCAAATATTGCAGGAGAGCGAATGCGTACATTAATAACCCTGCCAGCACACCCTGTGCCTTTGGAGATGTACTTCTTCCCTCCCTTCCTCTGCCTTGTTTCCTCTCCCCTCTGCTCTCACTACACCTGCACGTGCTGCTTTTCTTGCCTCTCCTTGCAGCAGATCGAGCAGAGGCCTGTGTGAGCTGGAGGGAGCAGGAGTGACTCCGTCACGTCTGGGAGCCCTCACCACTGGAGGGAACACGGAGAGATCCAAGAGACAGCTGCCAGAGCAGGGCTTAGAGAGATTTATTGATCCAGTTTATTGTTGACACAGAGCATTTCTTAACATCCACCATGTCCAACAGGCGCCATGCTGTGCTCAGTATCTGCACCAGAGCTTTATACACGTCCGAGCTGTACAGTATTAACACACAGGGAAGTCAGTCCGTCCCACTGCTCCTCCCGGGAGAAGCCAGCCCTCATGCACGCTAGTAAATAGCAGGGTTTATTTACAGTCTGTTTCAATACCTGACTGCGCTGTGAGCGACACACAGCTCTGGGGCTGTTTTCCAGCTCCAGGGGTGCTCAGTGGGTTGCGCTGGTACTGCTGGACGTGCCAGGATGCAGCCCCAGCACTGTTTAGTGCAAACCAAGCCTCCCCCCAGGCCCTGGCTCCGGGGCGGAGGGGAGTAAGGAGTGCATGCAGTTTGCCCAGGGGCTTTAGGCAGCCCATTTCAAGTTCTGTGGAGGATGACAGGCCAGCATACCTACTTGACTGAAAGTGAAGTGAATCCCCAGGAGCCCTGAGCCTTTGCTCGCATGCCTGGTAGGGCCGAGTCAGCAGCAGGAGGATGCACTGCTCCCAGTCCCTGCTGGGGCAGCACCCCAGGCCAGGGCTGTGAGCATGGCCTAGCAGAGCAGCAAGGCACTCGTGTCTCAGAGAAGGTGCCTGGTCCATCTTGCCTAGAAAAGCAGGCCAGGCTGCATTGAAATCCAGTAGTGGAGCGTTTCCCTTGCATGGAGTGTTTTGACATCTCTCTCCTCCTGCGACGTGCGAGACTAAGCACAGGAACCAAAACTGCAGCAGTGAGGCGTAATTAGAGCCAACCCCGTTTTAGCATCACAATCCTCGGAGCACTGTTGTTGTGAGATGCCATGTGAGCATCTGATCTGCTGCCAGAGCCTGGACCGTGCAGGGTGTGATGGAGGGCTTTGCTGCAGGCTGTTTTAATAGGGTTCGGCTAAACTAGGTCTCAGTATCTGTCTATATGTGGAAATCAGGTCGGGTTTATCCCGTTAATGGTGCTAAAAGCAGAGGGAGGACTCAGCGGGCAGGCAGCCGGGTGTGTGGGGGCCCAGGCTGCCACACGATGGAGCTGAACCCTCGGCTGAGCTGACACCGTGGTCGGCAGCAGGCAGCAGGGCAGTTCCTGGGATATTCAAAACTGTCCTCCCAGAGGGAGTCTGTGCTGTCCATCATCACCTGTCGGCATTTCAGCAGCACGCGCTTCGGAGATGCTCCGAGCAGGGCACAAAACAGAGTGCCAGCCTTGCAATGGGCTGGCAAAGCTGGAGGGAGAGGACCAGGACATGGCGCCAAGCTGTCATTTGTCTGCCTGGGCTGGTGGCAGTGCCGTGTGCTGCTGGGCTCACTCAGGTTCCTGGTGGCACCAATCCTCTGTGGGGACATTCTGCCATCAGTCCTGGGGGCCTTCAGCCCTTCAGCCTGGTGCCAGAGCGGGCAGTAAATCTCCGGAGCAAGGGCAAGGGAGTCCTTCTCTGCAGGGAGCTCTGCCCAGGACTCACAGGAGCTGCTGGTGGTGTCAGCCCTTTGCTGTAGCTGCTTCCCATCCCAAGACAGGGCTGGAGCCCAGCAGCAGAAAGGCACCTGAGCTGGTAGTGTGTGACATCAGGGGAATTAACTCCTGGCGATGCATCCTGTGTGGAATCCCACTCCTGGGTGCTTGTGCTGCCTTCACCACCCCCAGAGCTGGGCACACTTTTCCAGCCTGATGTGCCAGCACCTCAGGTGGCCACTGCCACAGTGAAGCCCAGGCTTGCCCCACATGTTCGTCTTCAAAATCCAAAGGTATTTCAAGCCTTCTGCCTGCCAGCATGAAATACCACGCAGGGCTGCCAGCCTAGAGGAACAGAAAAGCCTGCCTACAAGTCCCCATGGTGGGAGCATCCCCTTCCCTCCCCCTGCCAGAGGGGACGAAGGAACAGAAGGACAGCACTGGGTATAAGGTGAGGCTGGGCAATGGATCAGGAATGATGCTTCCAGCCAGTGCAGTGGGAGAAGCGTGCACCATCCTTGCGTGTCCTTTCATCTGCTGCAGTGCAGGGGCAGTGTCCAAAAGCACACCGAGTGCTGCTGTGGAGTCCTGGTCCTCCCTCTTGCACTCCAGGCTCCCTGAGGTCAGCCTTAACCAGAGCTGTAGCCACAAGCTGCTGCAGAAGGATCCTTGTACCACAAGGACTAAGAGGAAGAGGAGCTGGAACTGATTTTTTTGGCTATTTCAATGTCCGACTTGGCAACCAGAAACCGCAACTTCTTCCCTCCGGAGCGGATGAGGTCCACAGCACTGCAGGGAGCAGCAACAGGGAGAGAGGTGAGTTCTGGCTCCCTCAGGCTGGCAGCCCCTCAGGAGCCTGCCAAGTCACGGACATTCACAAAACACACCCCCTTTGCCAATCACCTGCCCCTCTGCCCCGTGCCTGCTCAGGGTTACAAGCAGGGACTGTTTCTCTCCTGCCTGTAGCTTTGTGGAGGGCTTGGCCTCCAGGTGAGGGGTGCCAGGACGAAGGCAAACAAGCCCAAAGCTGCTCTGTGCTATGGGCACCTGGGCTCTGCCTTTGAGCTGCCCCATCCCACCACCTTTGGGAAGAAACCTGGGGTGGGATGCGGCTGGAACAACTCTGCATTGCTCGGACACAGCTCTGGAGCTCCCATTTATTTCCCATATATGCTCCCCAGTTGTTGCTCCATAATCCCTCTTCCAAACCCACGGCCTTTCCCCCTCTCTGGTGTCCCGTGCAGGTCACTCCTCTCCCTGCAGCTTGCTCATACTGCAGCATCCTCAGGACTGCAGCGCTGGCAACTCTCGCAGCAAAACAGCTGGAAACCTGGACCGGACAGTAACTCCCCCCGTGCTGGTACCACCCCAGGCCCTCTGGTGAGGTGAGACTCACCTCTGGTAGTCCGCCCCGATGAGGCTGGTGCCGTTGACAGCCAGGATGCGGTCCCCGATGGAGAGCCTGCCGTCGGCAGCCGCGGGGCTGTCCTCGATCAGGGTGCGGATGTAGATCCCCGGGGAGCAGAGAGGGGTGTGCTGTTGGCAGGGAAAGGAGGTGAGCGGAAAAAGGGACACAAAGATTTGTGGTCCCAAAGGGCTGAGCTCCCCAGGCAGGGTAACTCTCCCTGAGGGCTCACAACCAAGCCCGATGGCAAGTGGGACCTTGGAGATGCTTGGGAACATGATGGGGATGGTGCTAACAGTAACAGGAAGGAAAGGCGATCCTTTTGTTTTATATCAGTTTATACACAGAAAGGAGAGGTGGGGCAATCTGCTCTTGTTCAATTTAATTAAAAATAAAGCATCATTAACCTGCAGCCGTGTTGGGATGGGAGCTCTGCTCACGCTGTCCCAGGGCTCGGTGATGCTCTGTTTCCTAATGACCAACAGCATAGCTTTGAAAGGCCATTTAGAAAAATTATCCACCCCATAATGCCAGATTCCTCCTTATGCAAAGGACGAGCTGTTTTGACACCCTGTGAGCCTCCCTGCTCCTCTCTGCTTCCCCTGCCGCCGCTGAAGGGTGGAGGAAAGACCTCGGCTGAGTCATTTTCCTTCCACAAAGACAGCTGAGCCTGTTTGCTCTCTCCAGCTGCAAGACAGCTGTGGACTTTGCATGCACGGCACAGTGACCTACGAGTAGAGATCCACTCTGCTGTCCCCAGGAGAAGCAGCCTACGGGAAGCCACCAGCTTCTCTGCTGGCTTTTCTTGGGGTATGAACCACGTCCCACATGTCCCACTGCAGCACTGTGAGGGGCATGAGCCGAGAACTCACCACGCCGTCGATCAGCCCCATCCCTAGCCCGATGGGTCCCCTCTCCAGCTCCACCACGAAGACGTAGCAGAAGTCGTCGGTGGCAGAGCTGCGGCTGGAAGACTCCGGCGTGGGGTAGTCGTAGGGGGTCGGCGAGCAGCCTGGCAGCGGAGAGAGCGGCTTACGGCTCTGGCACCGCCCAAACCCAGCCTCACAGCCCCGGGGCAGCGCCAGCACTCGGTACCTTCGGGGGTGCTGCCTTTGGTGCCGTTCATCCCGTTCCTGCGGGGGTCCTGCAGCCCTTTGCCGGTGCCCTGCGGTGACTCCGGGCTCCCGGAGTCGAAGTTCAGGGGGGTGGTGGGTGGTGTCAGCAGGCAGGAGGAGTCTGTGGGCGCCGTGCCGGCCTTGGGGACCGGACTCCTGCCCAGCTGCAGCTGCTTGAGCTTCTCCTGGAGCTGGGGCTCGCCGGCGGGGGGCTCGCAGGGGCAGGCGTTGGTGGCCAGGCAGAGCTGGGGGTTCCCCTCTGGCTCGGCACAGCCCCCCAGGGAGCAATAATCCTCCTGGGCAGTGGTGCTCCCCAGGGTACCAGCCGGGCCCTCGCTCACCTCCAGCACCTCTGGCGTCGTGCATGCCTCTTTCTTAAGAAGGAGGAAAATGCTGTGGGACCCGCTGCGTGTGCTTTTCACTCCCCACCTGTACCCCACCACCCTGTGGCTTTCCTGGCTGCCAGATCCATCCAAAGCCTTGGCAATTCAGACGCTGCCAGGCTTGTCCTGGCTTCCCAGCACAGCTCCCACACCCCAGTTTGGTGGCCAGGGCCATGCTGGGGATGTTTACGGCCAGCCAGGAGGGGACTCCTGGTCATGTCCCTGCTGGGGGACTCCACTGGAAGGGGACACTGCGGTAGCACAGCTCCTCCTGTGCCACGAGGGCTGGGCAGTGTGGCCTCAGGGTGACAGCAGGAGGCAGCAGTGCCTGTGGGTGCTGCAGGGGACGGGATGGGAGAGGAGAAGGGGCCCTGCTGGAGGGACATCCTCCACATGGCAGTGGAGCTTAGCACCCACAGCACGTATCACCCTCCCTGTGCTTTACAGGCATTAGCTAATGAGCGCTTCTGTGCAAGCCTGGCTGCTGGGGACGGGCAGGGTGCAGCACAGGGAGGACAGGGAACGTGCAGGGAGAAGGGAAGCGCTGCCCACAGAAATCTCCCCTTCCTCCCTCCTCCCAGCTAACAAGATTGCTGGGAAGAGCCTGTCCTTCCAGCTCACCTTCCCGCGCCCCCCATGCTGGGGGATTAGCAGCACTAATCCTTCCAGAAGCTCTCCCCGAGGGCACTACCACAGCTCCAGGCTGCAGGCGAGGGCAGCAAGCCCTTGGCACTGGGCTTGGAGGGGACTCCAGAGGGACCCAAGACCCTCCTGCCCACCTGGGAGAGGAACAACCCCAACATGGGATACAGGCTACCTTTGGGGGTGCTGAGCCTGGCCCCTCGCTGGTGTGGGGGCTCTTGCTCTGCAGGCTCCAGAGGAAGTGGCGGATGTAAAGGAGGTGTTTGTAGATGTTGTCGTCCAACGTCTCCACTTCCAGGTCCACTTTGAAGCCCCCGCTGGGCAGGATGATGGGTGGGTGGTTGTCAAAGGACTCCAGCATCTCATCTGAAAGGCAGAGGGATGGAGGTTAGCACTGGCCCAAGCTGCACCCTGCTCCTGCCTCCTGGCTCTCAGCCATGTGCAGTCTCCCAGCTAGGATCACGGACTTAGCAAGCTTGAGCCAGCAGCATCCCTCACTTGGCAGAAAACGCCTCATGCCCATCTGAATGCACTTTGCATGCTTTGCAGTATCTGAATTTTGGGGCTGTGGTTATTCCCAATCGCTGCAGTTACTACAGGACACCCAGGAAGGGGAAGGGAATTACCTCTTTGGTTTGTATGTGCCTGGAGCAGGCTGAGCAGGACTCACCGGGCTGGAAGGCGGCCGGGCTCTCCTCCTCACTGGGCTGCCACGCTGAGATGCAGCCCACGTCCATCACTGCCTGGCACTGGCTCAGCACCCGGTGCAGCTGCGCAGGGCTCAGCGCCGGGAACTCGGCTCGCAGGGACGGCGAGGTCATCTGGGGGAGGAGACAGAGCATGAGGCCAGCGGCAGAGGTGAGAAACTGCTTCCTCTGAGGAGCAGGAGCTTGCAAGGGGCAGAGCAGGGAGAGGTCGGGCAAGATGGAGGGAGCCAGAACATCCTCTCCTGGGCACTGCCCACCCACAGGCCTTGGGAAAGGGCAGCTGGTGGCAGGTTGCAAAAGGGACACATCAGTGTAGGGACCCCCCAGACACTGAGCAGGCACTCTCGTGCCCGTGCCTATCCCAATGCCACGAGCCTCAGGTTGGGCATCCCTCACCTGCACCAGCTGGGAGCCGGGCATGGCCAGCAGGTTGGCCACGCTGGCGAGTTTGGCGAAGAACTGCTGGGCGAGCTGCTCGAAGCCGGCGCTGCGCAGCCAATCCATCAGCAGCCGCATGCTGGCCCGCAGCTTCACCCCCTGAGACCAGTGGAAGCAGCCAAGAGAGGAGCCTGAGGAGGCAAAACATCCATCAGCCAAGTCAGGAAACAGCCCCTCAGTCCCCCAGCCCCTGCCCCAGGTTAATGTCCCCAGCATCCTGTGGCTGTAATTCCTGCTCGTGGCTGGACCTTGCCTGGCACTGACAGTGGGGCACCTGTGTTAATGAGGCCTAATGAGCACCTCAGGCTCGAAGAGGCAGTGGAATGGGATCCTTGTGGGGTTTAGCCTCTCCTGGGAATGGGGGCCCTGGTGCCAGCAGCTGGGTCTGTGCTTTGCCTCCCTGTAACAGTGCTGAGACCTGCCCATCTCCAGCCTCCTCCTTCCTGTACCCCCCAAGGTGGCACTGGGATGGACTGGAGGGCATCCCACTAAATCAGTCCCCTATGTGTTACCCAGTTCAAGGAGGACTGACCCTTATCCAGGAGCTGGTTGAAGAGCAGGGTGTTGGAGAAGAAGAAGAGGTAGGCGAACATCTGGGAGGTGATCTCGGGGTGCACTTCGTACTGGTGGAGCAGGTCCAGCACGGCCTGGTAGATGAGCACGACCCTGCGGAGCTCCTCGGGCAGCGGCGGGGTCCCCCGCCAGCTCTCCCGGCACTCGCTCTGGAAGGGGTTGCACTCGAGCAGGGCAGGGAGCGACACGTACAGACACTGCAGGGAGAGCAGCAAGTTCACAGCAGACTCGTTTTGTTGGGTTTTTCTATTTTTGCATGAGCCAAACCTTTCCTTCACCTCCGCAAGCCAAGCAAATCCTGCCAGTGTGGCTCCAGCGAGGGGCTGCTCCTACTCACACCCTGCCTCTATGGGCTCCAGTGTTGTGCAGAAGTTTAAAAAATTATAAAAATTAACGTGTTGGCCGCTTTTAGCACTTGGAAGTGATGGTGTGTGACGGCAGATAAAATCTGCAAAATCTGATGTGAACCAGGGCAGCAGCCAATCAGTTGGGCACGGTGGGGATGATTTTCCCTATTGCTTAAATGGGAGAGCACTGCCTTGCACTCACTTCTGCAGGGCCAAGGGAAAGGGAAGGTGCTGGGGAGGACGGTGCGGGGGAGGAAGGTGCTGCTCTGGGGCGGTGCAGGAGCAGCCCCTGTGTCCCCACGGGCCGGTGCCAGTGGCCAGGAGCCGTCGTGCACAGGGCAGCCTTTCTGTGCCTCACACTGCCCGCTCTGTTCCCGCTGCCGCCCGGCTCTCGCGGTCCAGCGGCGGCGGGCCAGGGGCCCCTTTCCATCACGCCCTGAATCACACCATTATGCCGCGCTGGCCGGAGCCAAGCAGCCCTCCCCAAACACCTCCCCCGAGCCGCTGCACTGCAGACAAGGAAACGCGCCGCAGTAATTCAATACTTTTCCTGGGCTGTGACCAAAAATCGGGGCACTTCAGCCCGAAGGAAAACACTTCAGAGTGGTGCAACTGCCAAGGAGTAAAAGCTTTAAAAAACCCCTCCTGCGCAGCCCTGGGGATGCTCGTGCTGGCCCCGTGTGACGCTGTACCTTGGAGATGTAGTAGACACACTGCTGGAAGGTGTACATGATCACCTCCTCCAGCACCGTCATCGCCTCCTCGCTGGCCGTGATGGTCGAGGAGAACAGAGACTCCTTGGAGCCTGCGGGGAGGAGAGGAGGATGGGGGAGCAAACCTGCTGCAGCCAGGCCCCCAAATTCCCAGGGTGTGGGTTGTTAGAATTTCCAGGTTTGTATCACCACCACGGAATCCCTCAGCAGGGCAGAGGCCCCTCTGGCCCCGGGGAGCTCCCACCTGCTGTCCCCCACAGCTCGGGGCTGCACCCTCCTTCCAGCACCTGCCTGGCCTATGAACATTTTAACTTTCTGCATAGGCCAGAAAGTTTCTGAGGCTGGTTTAATACCTTATTATCCTTTTTTTTTCATTCTGCTGGCATTAGCACAGGCTCACCAGTGAGCAGTTCTGCAGGGCTGCCTGCAAATCCGGGTGCCCCCACAGTAGCCAAGGGTGAAGAAAGCCACCCCAGGGCATTAACCACAAGCTGCTGTGGTGGCAGGGGATGCTCATCTGTGAACACAACACAACCTGGCTCTGGAGCTGGGCAGCACCACGGCAGGATGTGAGGCTGCTCCTCCCACAGATTTCCCCAGCCCACACCTCTGAGATGTCCCTGCTGATGAGGATTATGGAGGGTTAATGGAGCATCTCGAGGGCACCGACCACCGCCTGTGACTGGGGATTAGCAGAGCAGGGTTGCTCCAGCTGGAAAAACAGGCAGGATGCTGCATCCAGACTTACCTTTGATGTCCAGCTCTTCCTCCATGCTCTGGATGTAGGTGGGTGATTTCTGCTGGACAAAGTAGAGGATCTCGATGGCATTGGCCATCCAGAAGATGATGTGCTGCAGGTCTGGGAGAAGGTCCGTGATGGTGAAGCGGGACAGGCTGGCAGGGTCCTGGCTGGGGAGACACAGCAGGTGTTACACCTACTGCTCCTCAGCATCCCCACTCAGGATTTTGGGGAGAAAACTGCCAGCCTGGGGCAGTGCCAGAGAGCTTTCACATCCCCCCACCCCCAAGCCCAGCACTCCCCTTAGAAAGACCCTTTACAAGGAAAAATTCAGTGGTTCCTGCTCTGTGGGGTTGCAAAAGGGACTCTGTAGGGACCAGGCCAGCCAAGGCGACCTGGCCTTTGTGGGATGCCACTTTTGGGGGAGACTTCCCCTAATAGAGCTGGACTGCAGTAAGTACTCATGGCTGAAGAGCAGCCCTTCCCTAGGGGTTTGTGCTGCTCCTGCCAGCTCTGGACAGTTAAACCCAGCTCACCCGCCCGGCGCTCTTCAAAACTAAAACAAAATAAAAAACATCTGGGAAATGTCTCAACTGCTAAATTGCTTTTTCCTGCAATAGGAAAGGCCTGGGAAGCATCCTTGAAGTCTGTCCTAAAGGAGAGCTCACAGCAAGCACCAACAGTTCCTCCAGGTACTGGTTTAGGGATGGGATTTTGGAAATGGCTGGGAAGACAGCTCCTTGCACCACTGTGACTGCCCCAGAATGGTGCTCCCAGCACTGGGACACCCTGTGCCACCACCCCTGGATGCACACATGCAATGCCAGCCCCATCTCAGCTCCACTGAGGGGTCTCCAGCATGAAGAAGGTCAGGCTCACGCGTAAGGGACATTCCTGCTGCATCCCTCAGGGATGCTGAAGCCACAAGTGCCAAGCCTTGGCCAGGTCTTGGATCTGCAGCAGGTCCTATTCCCTCCCGAGCTCGCCTGCTTTTCCAGACTCACACATTCCATGCAGGCATCGTGGTTAAAGGACCAGAGAGCAGAATGTGTGGGATTTAGCAGGAAAACTCATCATGCATCACTGCTGACAGGAGTGTGGTTTTACCAGCCATGGACTCCCCTCACTCATGGAGGAAGAACTGGGTTGAATTCTCCCCGTTTTGAGGCAAAACAAGGAGGGTCACACTTACTGCTGGGATTGCTTTTCAGCCAGCTCCCGCGTCCGCTCCTGGGCAGGGAGAGAAGGGAGAGCACAGTGAAAACCAGTGGGATGGGGTGGCACGAGCATCGCCCCCACCAGCACTCGCTGCCACCGGGAACCAGGCTGGGAAGCCCCCAGGAAGGGGTCCAGCAACCCCCCCACCCCACAAACACCCCCTCCCACGGCTGACTGACCCACACCGTCCTCTGGATCATTTTGGCCGCTTTGAGCAGCAGCTGCCCGAAGTCTCCCGGCTCAAAGTTGGTGGCCGAGTGCTGGATGCAGAGGCAGAGCAGGAAGGCGGGTGTCAGCTTGTGGTCATCCCCCCCGGGCTCGATGAGGGTCATGATGCGCCGCAGGAGCACGTCTTCGGCCGCCGGCTCGAACTCCAGCTGCAGCTTCCTGCGGGGCGTCCTGGGGCCGCCGGCGGGCGAGGGGCCCCGCTTTTTGGCAGCAGGGTCCTTCTCCTTCAGCAGGCTGCCGCACGCCCCGCACACGTGGGGACCCTCGGGGTGCAGGGCTCGCAGCCTCAGCAGGGTCTGCGCCGGCAGCGGCTGCGCCTTCATGGGGTCCTTGTAGAGGAGCAGGTAGTAGAGCCCGAGGGACAGCAGGTCCCCGTGCCGCAGCACCACCGTCCGGGCCACCTCGGCGAAGTTGACAGAGATGCCAGCGCCGGCGATGGGCTCCAGCACCAGCTTCTCCTCCGAGCGGTGCCGGGAAGGTCGGAGCTTCCTGATGGTGCAGTGCAGGGGCAGGATGTCGGGGGCGGACAGGCTGATGCTGGGCTTGCTCGCCTGTGTCCTCTGGCCCACCGTGTGCTGCTCGCGGTTCAGCAGGTAAACCAAGCTGTCCTGCCAAGCGAGGAGACGCAGCATGAACCGGGGAGGGGGGAGAAGGGACCCTCCTCCCTGCCATGCAGTGAGTGCTGCAGCCTCCCGTTGTCCCCAGCCGTCCCCTCGCTGTCCCCAGCTGTCCCCCGTGCACCTTTGCATGGTAAAAACATTTCTTTTTTTTTACTCTCCTCGCTGCCAAGCAGGACAGCAGCGATCCCTGACTTGGGCACGCCAATAAATGGGCACAATGACTTTGGGCATGCGGTGAATGAGGCTACTTTGGGCAGAAGGAGCCTTCCTTCCACCTCTCCCCCTCATCCCTTCTGCAGCTGCTTTTCCTTTCCACCTTCTCCCCCCAGACTGCAGCGATGCCTGCACCCCCTGCCTGGGTGGGCACGGTGGGACCCCGGTCAGAGCATCCACCCCGGCCCTGTTTTTCCCCACAGTCTGCCCACACACCCCGGTGCAGCTCAGGGGCCACCCCGTGCCTCAGTTTCCCCAGCAGCACTAACGGGATGGCTGCAGTGCCGGTGTCACCCTGCCAAAAAGCTTGGACAGCCGGATACTCAACGGGCACAAAGTAGCCATTAACTGCAAGAGCCATCCCTGTCCTTTGCAGTTCTCCGAGTGCCTCCAGCAGACGCACTGTACTTGCAGCCTCTGATTCCATTTGCCGGACAGGGGACGGGGCAGCTCAGCCACCACCGCAGAACCAGGGCTCCCTTGGCCCGGGGCAGGGATGCTGCTCGGGGATCACCTTGCATCCCTCTGGGGCACTGCAGGGGGTCACGGGTCCTGCCTCCGCGTGCCCCGCGCTTGGGGACAGGCTGGGGACATACTTGGGGACAAGGCTGCGAGTCCCAAGCCCGTTTCCGAAAGGATGCTCATCCGCACCACCACCGCCACCCCCCTCGACCCCAGCAGCTCCGGCCATGCAAGCAGCCCCGCTCCCCGGGGCTCTGGGAGGGTGGGAGGGAAGCGGGGGGTGCCGGGGGTGCGCAGGAGGCGGCGCGGTGCTTACATGCTGCTGGCTGTAGCCCTGCAGGAGCAGGAGGTGCGGGGACTGGTAGAGGGAGTACCGCATGCTGCTGCCGCCGCTCCGCGCCGCCGCCGGGCTGCCGGGCAGGGTGGAGCAGTGCCGCTG
>WEIT01095402.1:122856-135340 GCA_013389985.1 Dryoscopus gambensis | reverse complement strand
AAAAAAAAAAAAAAAAAAAAAAAAAAAAAAAAGAGCCCGGATTCTGCATTCAGCCCTTCGGCACTCAGTGGCCAGCAGCAAGTGGGAACCGCAGGGACCCCCCCCGATTCCCCGGAGCATCAGCCAGGCATGGGAGCTGCAGTGGAGCCCGGCTGCAGCAGGAACAAGCTGTAATTAACTTCTCCCAAGCATCAGTTCGTGCAGAGCTGTCTGTCCGTGAGACAAACAGGAGCCAGAGTGAATGAATAGGCCCGGCCAAGCTGCTAAAGCAGCCCCTCACATGGCATCCCCTGCCCAGGGGGGTCCCCGGGGGTCCCTCTGTGCTGCAAGCGTGGCTTGAGCTCTGCAGGAGAAATAGGAAGTTGTGTGTCCGAAGGGCGATGCTCGTACCTCAGCTGGGCAGCCTCCTGGGAGCAGGTCACTGGCATTCGGGGAGGACGAAGGGAGGGAAAAAACCTAAAGGATTTGCTTGGAGGAGCAGCAGTGCAGCATTGTCGGTGCAGCACCAGAGCCAGAGCCCCGCTCCTGGCTCGGCCGACCAGGGAGCAGGCTCTGGACAGCGAGATTTGGGGACAGCCAGCGGGATTTGGGGACGGCAAAGCAGAGAGCCTGGTGCCCAGGGCTGCTTAAAGGAACACACAAGCTCAGACCCAAAAAAAAAAACCATCTGCCTTATTTGGTGAGGAATGGGCTGCTGGTTCTGAAATACATTTTTTTGTTTGTTTGTTTTAAATGGAGCACTCCTTTGCTGGGAAAATCAAAGAGATGGAGATGGGGAGGGGAGCGGGACAGGGAGAAAATAGCCCCTGCTGTTTACGTGCTTTGGGATTAGGGCAAGGCACAGTCAAGCCACCCCAAGTGGTCCCGTGCCCCGTGTCCTTCTTAAAAAGGCAATCGGCCCCGTCCCGGCCACGGCGCGGATGTGAAATCCAGGCAGAAACACAAGCCCACCCAAGCCACGCTGCTGGGGACGCCAAAGGCCACCCCAAACGTGTCTGCAGGACAACTCGGCTCCCCCCAGGAGCCCCATGGCCAACCCACAGCATGGAAATGGGCCAAAGGGATGAAGGACAGCTGGGGCAGTGCAGCTCCCAGAGCAGCCTGTGGGAGCAGGGAGGAGTGGGGCCGGGTTCTGGGGAGCAGCTATTGCTGCAGCTCAGTGGGACAGACTGGGGTCCCACCACCTGCAGAGACAGGCCATCACCAGCCCCTTATCGAGGGGAAAGGAAGCTTCTGTATTTATTTTGTGTAGGAAAAAGCTGCTTTTTCACTGCCGATAGAGCCCCCGTCACAGGCTCCCGCTAACCCCGGGGCTGCGCTGGAAAGATAAACACGGCTCTTTTCCTGAGCGTAACAAAGTCCCTCCATAAAACTGGGTAAGGTTTTTTTAATCCTTTGGTACTGTTTTGTCCTCCCAGGCACGTGCAGGTTATCCCACCCAAAACTCGGCCTGAACATCTCCAGTGCAGCATGACCAGAGCCAGTGGCTGCTGAATGCACACGGAGACTGGGATGGAAACAGGGTGCAAGGAGTTAAGGAGCACCTCCAAATATTACATTGCTCCCTGCATACCCAGGACTTGGACTGTATAAAGGTGGTGCTATTGTTGGGGTGTTAGGACTTGTTAAAGTTTAGGGCTAGACAAGCTCCAATGATCTCAGGCCTAGGGGGAGGTTAATAAGGCTTGGGAAAAAGGATGTGCCACTGATAGTGGGCTCAAAGAATACAGAATTTACAGGCCACAAGGACATTTGGCAGAACTCCCAAGATAAAGAAACTAATAGAAGCAACTCAGCAACTGTGCTGAATCAGCTCCGACTGGGTAAGAGGTAATTCTGGCAGGGGGAGATTCACAACCACCAACCCAAGGAACCACTGACCTAAAATAAGAGTTCTGTCTCTGTCCCCCCTCTTTTCTCCTTCTTCCTCTCTCTCTACCTCACATTCACTGTTAATACAATCTGTATTATTTACTTTGGCATTTGTCTCGTTTGCACCTCAATTCAGGCAGAGGCATCTCTCACTAACCAGATCCTACCACAGGGCTGGATCACATCCTTAGGCAGAGCTGGGTACCCTTTGGGCAGCAGCCACCAGACCCCACCAATCTGCTGCCTCTAAACCCACCCTGCATCCCAGGGGAAAAGCTGCCAGTTGTGGTGCCTGGGATGTTGGCTGGGATCTGCCTCTCTTTCAGCTGAGGAAAGAGGTTCGCTTTTCCTGGCTGAGAAATAAATCAACAAATAACTCCGTGGGCCCCAGGAAAGAAGAAATGCTTTGAATGTACCCAGGAGGGACTAACACCAGGCTAGTCCTTGCTAATGTAATTGCTCCGCAGACTCTGCAGGGAATCTTCCCTGGATGCAGTTGTGCTAAGGTACATCAAAGCCAGATCCTCAAAGGCACTTGCCAGAGCATCTTTTAGAATAATGGGCTTAAATCCCGAGTTTCTGGAGCTGCGTGTGCAGTTCAGCCTCCAGCCTCTTGGGAAAGCTCCAGTTAGGACAGGACCTAGTACAAAATGGGGGTATTTTGGAAAATGAATGCCACTGAGATGCCAAGTGCTGCACCTCCCTCCAGCCCCCTCCAGTTTGTGAGTGTCTTCCCTACATGTCCATAATTGCTGCCTCGATGCCCCCCAAAAGGAGCAGGGCTGGGGGCAGCAGGGAGAGAGGGGCTGCCTCGTTTGCTGCAGAGAGGCTCTACCTGTGCTGCTAATTAGTGGCATGAGGCGCCAGCACCGTCCTCCCCAGTGGGAAGCAGCTAATAAACTAATTAGGATAATGGGTAACTGAGCAGATAAAACTCTTAAGCTATTTGCTAGCAGGTCACGGATGGATGTGGAGCCTTTCCCCCAGCCACCAGCCCAGCAGGCAGTGATGCACCTGTGTGACCCCAGTGGTCCCAGTCCTGCTGCTCCAGCGATGCCCTGTGTGGGGAAGGGCCTGCAGGTATTGCCCTGGGGATGATTTGAGCATCCCTCTGCTTTTCTCCGAGGGAGCTGCAAGCCTAAAGTCCCTTTACTTCTGCACAGATGTTGTGTTTTCCATGCCAATGCCTCACCACCCTGGGCAGGCAGCTGCTGCTCAGCAAGGGGACCTCTGCCAGCTTGAGCCTGGTGACAAGGGTGACCCTGGTGGAGGGCACTCATGGTCAATACCCCTTACATCAGGAGTTTTGTGTCTCTTTGGGGTGCTGGGTCATAGGCTGCATCATTCACATTCACTCCTGGCAATTTGCAGATGAGGTCGGCCCCAGCCTCACAGCATCCCAGGGCCACCAGCTTGGGGTGAGACTGGTGACAGAGCCCCTGGTGCCACCAAAAGAAAGGGCTGCAGGAGTGAGGTTTTACCAGGTAAGACAACTGTGGGCTGTGTAGTCTGCAGAGCAGACAGCCTGACTGACTGTGGGTGTAGCTGCTGTCTTGGAAGAGTTTGGTCAGCTATGGAAAATGCCCAAAGGTTAAAAAATGGGGAATTTCCACGGCTCCACCCAGGAGAGCTGAAACAAGCGAAGTGATAACGAAAGCATAGCGGGCTTATGTCCAGATCCAGAGCACAGAATCCTATCGGGAACTGCTCCTCCATTGGAAATGACCGAAGGGTGCCAGTCCCAGGCCAGCTCGATGCTGCTCCCGTGCTGGGCAGCTCAGACCCTGCTGCTTCCCCAGCCTTGCCCTCCCACAGCTCCCAGCCCAGCCAGGATCCAGGTCATGGGGAGGAAAGTTGCTTTCTGCATCCGAGGGGGAGGATTTGAGGCCGAGTGGATGTGACCTTGGGCTCCGGCAGGGAGCTGCCCCGTGGCCCTGCCCACCGTGTGCTGCAACCGCTGCGCTTGCCTCTTGCCCTTCCCTCTGTTCAACAGAAGCTGTTTTTAGAGTCGCTGCTCTCCCAAAGAGCTTCACATCTCTCTGATCCTGGCTGGAGAGAGAGGTGAAGGGAAGAGCAGAGCATCCAGCTCCCTGGCCCAGGCTCTGGCAGGAGCCACCTCTCTGTCTCTGCGTGCGACGAGCTGGGACCACCTGTGGCATCCCCTCCCTGAGCACACAGAGTGGACACGGTGAGGATGGAGGTAGCCCTGTCTCCTCATCAGGTACCAGGTGAAATCCCAATTAAAAATTGCAGCTGGTGGGGCTCCAGCTGCCTCTGCTCTCCCCTAGAATGCTGAATTCCCTCACCCTGTGCCTGGGCTCCTTCCAGCCTTTGTTAGGATGGGTAGGAGAGGAGCTGTGTCCCCCCTGGCGTGGGACAGGTTGGACCACTTGTTCTGCTGCTGGTGGGGGAGAAACTTGGCTCTTCTTTGCTAAGCACACAGAGCCATCCTGCATCATCATCAGTTTGGTTCTGACAGGAACAGCCCTTTCCTAAAGGCCTGAGGAACCACTCAGTGCCCATCCCAGCAAAACGCCCTGGCTGACACCTCCAGAGCCTGGTCCAGACACCCCTGCCAGCAGGCCTGACCCAGCAAGCACATCGTGGAGTAACAATCTGATAGTAAACTTTTCTGCCCTCATCCTCACAGGGCTTTTATCTGAGGGTGGGAGGAGGAAAGCTTCATTACTGTGTGCTGGGGTCACTTATTAACCTGCTGGTTCCTAATGATGCACTTTTCTCCTCCTGCCAGCCCTGGCCTCCATCAGGCACCGCTGCAGGGGCTCTCCTGCCCTACATTGCTCTCTCTTCATTAGCTTTTCATTTTCCTTAATTGCTCCTGCAGATTTGCCCAGGGCGTCAGGCCTGGGGGATGCCCAGAGGGAGATGGGGGTGGAGGGGAGCAGGGCAGCGCTCTGCCAGGCACGAAGCTGGGGATGCCACGGTGCTGGTTCACTGATGGGAAGAGCAGCAAGCACTGATGCTCTTGCCTGCTGCTCCCCAGCCATGAGCAGAGTTTGGTACTAACCCCTAAACTGGCTGGGGTAAATATTTGAGGTCACAGATACCAAACTGATGCAGGAGAGTGCTGAGTCCTGCCTCAACCCAGGAGCCTTGCAGCTAAAATGTGGCCACTCTCCCACTTGCACCACTCCCTGCACCCAAACCACATCTGAAAGCTGCTGGTATGGGAGGGCTTCTGGGGGTGCACCCCAGCCCCTCTCCCTGCCCCACACCCAGCTCTGACCTGCAGTGGTGGTGTCCACATCCTTGGCCGCCATCTCCTCCACCTCCGCCCTCCTGCGCAGCTCCAGCCGGCGCGAGAAGCCCTCCCTGGGCTTCCAGAGGTCCTGGATGAGCAGCGGCTTCTCGTGGTCGCCCAGGACCCTCAGCCCCTCGGTCTGCCACTGCTTCTCGGGGCCCTGGAAGCGGCCGATGACGTCGCACAGCGCGTACTGCCCGGCGCTGAGCTGGCTCAGCCCGTAGCGCTCCAGGGCCTCCTTCACCAGCTCCCGCGCCCCAGAGCTGCCCGTCACCAGCACGCTCTTGTAGTTGGTGCCCGCGCAGATGTTGCCCCCGAAGATTTTCAGGATGCCAGGGGCCGAGAGCTGGGTGGAGAGCTCGGCCGGGTCGTCCTCCGCGGCCACCGGGGAGGCGGAGGCCGAGCTGCGGTCCTTGTAGCTCAGGGTGCGGTACAAGACCTGGGAGAAGAGCCGGCTCTGGCGCTTCAGCCGGTTCTTGGACGGCGGAGCCATGGTGGAGGAGGGCCCATAAAACATCGTGCGTGAGGTCGTCATGAAGCACAGCTGGGCAGGGAAGAGCAAAAAAGGGAAGGTGAGCGGTTTAGAGGCCAGATGTGCAGCAGGGGAGAGCGAGCAGGTGGCCACGGAGGAGCCATGGTCATCTCCAAGGTGACAGATCAAGGGAAGGCCATTTTTCTTGTGTTATCCAAAACATCAGTGGAAAAGCTCAGCCAAGCTCCTTGGCTTCAGCACAGTTACCTCTGGATGGATTTGTCCCTGAAAGCAGAGCCTGGAGTGGCCCCATCTCTGTTCTTCTCCATCATGTGTACTAAGAGGTCCCTCTCACCGAAGCAAAATGCAGTGGGAGGAGAGCCGAGCCCAGCGGGACTTGGCGGGGCCCATCCTGGTCAGGAGCCAAGGCACCAGGAGTTACTTTCACTAACGAGTTTACGGAGCAATCCCATTTTTTAGAGGTGAGACGAAAAGCTCAAGTGCAAATTCACTCTCTCTGAGGTCACTGCTAAATGCTTTTGCTCAGCGAGAGGCAGGGGGTGAAAATGGGCTTTAATTAGCCTTTCTAAAAATGTCCTGACTCCGGCAAATCTCTTGGCTGTTGCTTGTTTGTGGAGGACGTTCAGGCACAGGGTGGCATCGCTGACAAGGCTGCCCTTGTCACGTTAGCCCAGGGCAGGGCTGCTCAGGGCAGCCCTGAGTGGGCAGCGACTGGAGGAGATGTGGCCAAGGCCGTGTGGCAGCTCCCAGGGCTCCTCAGCCCCCTGGAATGGACTGGGAACCACCAATCACTCCTGGATGTAGGTGGGTAGCACTCCTGCCCGATGTCACTGTCACCATCTGGGGATGGCTTTGGAATCCCATCCCGGCTGCAGCAGCACCCGGTGCTTGCGTGGTGCTGATAACCCAGAGCTGCACTGTGACCTGCTGGCAGGGGAGGCCTGGAAAGACAATCTGAGCGTTCCTGATTCGGACAGGAGTGGGAACTCCCTCCCCTCCAGATTTATAATGTGCAGGGACTCCACGCATGCACAGAGGACCCCTAAAATGTCCCATCCAGCGCGCAGGGGTGCAGCAGTTGGGGTGATCCAGCTGTGCCTGGCCGGGGACGCGTGGGGTGCCGGCAACTTCCCACAGCTGCAGCCCCGACTCGCTCGGGCACAGCCGCGCCCCTGGAGCAAACTCAGCGCTATCAGGCAGAATGATGTCGGCCCTGGAAAGCCTCCAAACCACCATCTAATTCAGGAAAAAGAGCGTCCCTGCTGCTAATGGAAGAGGTCACCTTCTAACCCAGAAACCACGTCCCAGCCATGCACGGAGGGTTGCTGCAGGATGTGCATTCCCCCCATCCCGCAGCCAGAGGCCCATGGAATCCTGGAGCTGGGGAAACTGAGGCACCAAGTGCTAAGGATGTGGCCAGGAGCTGTGTAATCCTGCGATGCTGCTGCACCCCAAGTCACCCCTCTCCCAACCCCACCAGGACTACAAAAATGCTGGGGTTTGTCCTTCTTTCCAGCCTGCTGGTTCCAAAACTGACTCCTGGTGTGCTGAAAGGCAGGAGTCCTGGCACAGAACAGCAGGGCTGAGGACCTTGTGTTTTATAGTGCCCCAGAACTTCACCCGAACCCACTGGGTTCAGGTAAGGCTGTTCCTGTTCCCACCTTGCAAGTGGGGAAACCGAGGCAGGGATGGGGTTGGGGCTCTGGTTCCCCCCACAATGCTGCTCCTCCTCCTCCAGCTGAGCCCAGAGCTGCCGCTCCCGCTGGGGACACCCCTGGGGACATCCCTTGATGTCTGCTGTGTGACATCTCCTGGGAGTGCCGGGGCAGCCCCAACCTGGGGAGCAGGTCAGACAGTCAGGTTCAGGAACAGCTGCCCCAGGCCCTGCCAGCCCTCGTTAACATTGACCAGGAGGAAAACTGCCCCAGTGCCCCTACAGGACCTTGTCATCAAGGATGCAAAAGACAAAACTTTGTCATCAAATCACTGGTTTCATGGATTTAATCTTCTCCACCCTGAACTACCCCCAGCACAAAAGGAAAGCTTTTACCATCTGCTGGTGGCAAAATCATTCCTCCAAGCCCACATCACAGAGACACCGTCCTTGCTTCTTGCAGGTCCCTGCCTGGTTTTGAATGAGTTATTTATAGCTCAGCTATTTTTCTGCTCTTTCTATCAAATGCAGCTCCTACAGAGTTCAGGGGCAAAGACGTTTTACCGGGAAAAAATAAGGAGCCTGGATCAGGAGGAGCTTCCAGCCTGGTTACCCCAATTTTCAGCATCTAGAGCAGCACCGGTGTGATTTCACCAGGCACCAGCCTGGGTGACCTGAGAAATCGCAGCCTTCTCCCAAAGACAGCAGAACACTCCCAGTCTTAATCCCCCTGAGGACTCTAATGGATGGGATAAGATGATAATAAATGGGCTCCTCCCACCTCCGTGCGCTCAGGCACGCTGGGCACCGGCATCTCCCACCAGGAGCAAATCTCTGGCACGTGCAGCCCTGCTGAGTCCTGCTGTGGGAGCGAGGATGCTCCAGCTGGGCCCAGCTGCCCGGGGACAAGCCAGCAAGAGTGCCAGCTGCTGGGCACACCTCTCTGCAGGTCAGTGGGACACGTGTTCCTGGACATCCCCAGCCCTGGTGAGCTCTGTTCTCACTGCAGGCCAGTTCCCTGGAAGGTCACAAGCCTGCAGCTATGGAGCGTGATCCAGACTTTCCCAAGAGTCCCTTTCTCCAGCATTCAGTGACGTTGTCTCTCTAACAGCTACGCAGGAATTAGTCAAAAGCCTGGGATTGCCTCCCAGCGAGGTCTGTCAGGGATCCTTCACCTCTTTGCAGCCAGTGCCTGACCACACCAAAACCAGCTATTTTCCACAGCCAGCTCCGTCTGTCTGAACCCTGCAGAGCTGTGACAAATGCCCTCGGTATTCACGTGGCCACCACATGTCCTTCCACCACCACAACTGACTCTGCAACCACCAGGGGCTTTCCTGCGGGCCCGAGGTTCCTGCTCCCGTGAGGGGTGAGCAGCTCCTTCCCAGTGCCTCCACTCGGTGTTCAGGAAAAGCCTCTCCCTACCTTGCCATCCTTCTCACGTGCTTTTTTTCCTTCCATTCATCCTCCTTCTCAAAACAATCTTTGTCCTTTGTTGTGCATCATCCCAGGCAGGCGTCGGTCGCGTTTCTGCGAGAGGAAGAGGAGGAGAGGTCCTGGGCTGCTCACGGACATCGGCTGCTCGCAGTGTGGTTTGGAAGGCTCAGAGGTTCTGCAACACGCTCCCCATGTGCCTCGTGTTTGCATTTGGGCTACTGAGCCACATCTAAACCCCCTACAACCAACAGCACCTACCCCATCGCATGGGAGAGTGGGAGAGAACAGCAGGAGGAGAGGAAAGGAGAGGAGAGGAGAAAGGGAGGAGACGGAACCAGCAACAGCCCCATGACCTTTATCTCCTTCTCCCAAGCACTCGTGTGCCCAAGGATGCCAGGCTGGGGACCCTGTGACCCACGGGTGGAGAGCAAGCCTTGGACCAGCTCCTTCCCCCAGCAGCTACAGCACGCTGGGATGCTCACTGAGATTTGTTTTCCTGAATCTCAGCCTGTTTTGCTGGACATCAAGAAGAGCCACCAAGCACTGTCCCCTCACCTTCCCTGCACAGGTCTGTGAGAACACAACCACTGGTAGCCAAGAGACAACGCTAAGAGAAGCACCTGCCGAGTGCCTCCAGGGATTTCACGGGTGTTCCTCGGAGAGAGCCATCAGGGCACAAGAACTACTTTTCTCCATGGTTCCACCATGATTAAAGATAAATGCATCATCCTCTAATTAAATCACCTAACCAGGGCCTCGTGTGGTTCGATCCAGTTCCTCTTGCTGGCCCAGCCCCAGGGCTGTGGGAGAAACTCTGGCGGCCGTGATGTGAAAGGCAAAGAGGTGCTGACCCCACCTCTGCTGCTCACGTTTCTTCTGATGATTAATCGTTGCTCCTGGTAAAATATTTATGCCTTATTTCTAACATGTCTGCCCTCAGCTGCCAGATATTGATTCTTTTCTCTGCTCAATTAACAAGCTTTTGGCTACCATGTATTTTCTCCACTGCGAGAGTATTTAGATGCTTCTGCCAAGCCCTCCCCTTTCCTCTTTGATTTATGAGCGGACTAACTGGATGGCGCCCTCCTCTCCAGCTGTAAGACCCTTTCTGCAGCCCCTTGGTCCCTTCCCCTCAGACTCCACATCTCCTCTGCTGAGAAGGAAAGATTGGATTGGCTGCCATAAGCCCAAATTTGATTCTGACCAGAAATGCAAACAATTGCGCCTTTTTTTTTTCCCCAGAGCCAAATTTCACATTATCTTGAAAATTTTCAATTCTTCAGTGCAGAAACGGAGACAGACAGGCAGCCACCCCTGTGCTGCCTCTCCCAGCATCTGCAAGCAGCTCCATCTGAAAATTTACCATCCAGATTAGGGACAGGAAACCACGTACAGCCACAGTTATTATTTTTGGGTGTAAAAGATTTCCATGTTCCATTCTGCTCCAGTTAGGATGCCTTTCACTCATCCAGTTTGCCATCCGGATTTGTACAGACCATTAACACTCAGCTGCTCTGGGTCAGATCCAGGTTTTTCCAGAAATCATTTCCATCTCCTTTCTTCCAGATTAGTGATAAAAACACCAAGTGCATGTTACCAGCTCGCAGTGCCCAGCAGTGATAATCTCCCTGATAACTGCCTTGGAAATGGATCACGTTTATTTAATACTGGCTTTCTTGACACTGTGTAATGTCAGCTCTAAATACTGGACTGGACTGACTTTTTTAATACTGGAAAGTGCAGATTTTTACAAGAATATCACCTCCCATAACTCAAATGCTTCTCAGAAGTGTATTACAGCTAGAAAGTCACCTCTCATGTTGGAGACTGAAATAATTTCTACTTGCCAGGAGTTATTTTCCATATAGCCACGTTGGATGGCAGGAATTTATTCCTGGTGCTGAAGTCTTTAATCAGTTCAAGCCCGAGCCAGGTTTCTCCCTCTTCTCCCTGGGGGGATGCTATCAAGCCAATCAACCTGTAGCTACCAGGTCATTCTCTTTTGGGGAGAGCAACAACATTATTAAAACACTTTTTAATCATCTGGAATTTCCCCGGGGCTCATCCCGGCGCACGGATGGGTGGTGAGATTTCAGCTATAACCATCCCAGAACAGGAACCAGAAAAGCTGTTTCCTCAGATCTTTGTTTGAAAATTTTCTCTTTTTTTGTTTTTCCTTATTTCCTCCTTCATTTTTTTTTTCTTTTAAATGGAAACCGCTGGAGTGGCAGCCTCGGACTAACGGCACCGACCGCAGCCTGGATGCTGCAAGTGGAGGGAGAGGCCGCCCCGGCACTGCAATGTGGAACAAATTAGAACTCGGAGAGCAAAGGAAATGAGAACGCCCTGGACGCGGCGGCTTTGACGTGCGCTCCCGGGCTCCTGCCCCTCTGTTCCAAATCCTGCCCCTCTGCTCCAGATCCTGCCCCTCTGCAGATCCCGTCCCCACAGCCCAGGCTGCCGGGGCAAAACCCGAACCCCTCCGCTCTGAGCCGGAGCTCCCGCTCCCTCCCTTTCGGGATCAAGTCTCCGCTCCGGAGCCCGGCCTTTCCTTGTGCGAGTTTTATCCATCTAATCTAGGGGCAGATCGGAGGCTGATGATGTCCGTGGCTGCCTCGGTGCCATCTTTAGCCGGATCAGGGCGGGTAAACTCCTTACCATGTTATTCTTAGCAGCAGCATCCTGCAGCAGCCTGGACCCCGCGGCCCCGGGACTGTTCAGACAGGATGGAAAGGCAGCCCCGGTCCCGCAAACACGAACAGCCTGTCCCTAGGGCAGCTATCGCTCCACAAACATTGTAACACTTCGGGACCTGATCCCCCAAGGACAACAGGAGACCTTTCAGCAGTTTTCTTTCCTTGCTTTCCCCGCACTCTGTAATTATTTTGCAGGGTCTTTCGAGCCGCCAACGCGCACCAGCTCCGGCAATGCACCAGGGCAAATGCCAGCCCTCTGCCCGGGCAGCTCTATTCACGCACACACCCCAGAAACACTGCACAAAGAGCATTTGCTTTCCGCTGCCTCCCGAGCTCCACGGTCTCCGTAGGCTGCTTAATTATAAGACCTTAGCAATAATTTTTTTTTTTTTCCCAGCGATAATTAACTGGTCCTGGAGAGAGCTGAAAATAAGCACTTCCCAAGCAAGTGGCAAACTCCCCTGAGTTTTCTCTGCTAAAGTTACAACTCAGCATGAAACTGCTCCAGCCTCACAGGGACACAGATCATCTCAGCACCTCCCTGCCACGGCCTGGGATGCCACCACAGTCGCAGGCAGCAGAATACAGGTGAAATGGCGGGTGTGGGATAGCAGTGGGATCCCAAGGGGCGTGCAACGGGGAGAAGGATCCCAAGGCGTATGGAATGGGGAGAGGGATCCCAGGGAGTGTGCAAGGGGGAGAAGAAGCCCAAGGGGCATACGACTGGGAGAAGGATCCCAAGGAGCATGCAACGGGGAGAAGGATCCCAAAGCAGTACGGAATGGGGACAAGGATTCCAAGGAGCGTTCAATGGGGAGAGGGAGCCCAAGGGGTATGGAACGGGGAGGATTCCGCGGGGCATGCGATGGAGAGAACGATCCCAAGGGATGTGCAGTGGAACGCGGACCCCCAGGGACACGCAGCGTGGGGAAGGCTCCCCGTGTGCCGGGCCATGGGACAGGGACCCCCGGGCGCCGCGGCTCCCGGCACAGCCCTCCCGCCGGCCGGGATCAGCGCGGGTCTCCCACGGCAACCGGGACAAGCCCCGACCGCCGCGCTCCTCCCGCCTC
>WEIT01095402.1:103898-122733 GCA_013389985.1 Dryoscopus gambensis | reverse complement strand
GAGCGACAGCGGCACCGGCGCCTCCCCGCGGCCGCCAGCGGCACCGCCCCGCAGGGACCGCGCCGGGGAGAGACGGGTCGGGATGCGGGAAGGGGGTTTTGCCCCCCTCTGCCCCCCTCTCTGAGACCCCACCTGGGGCGCTGCGTGCAGCGCTGGGGCCTTCCGCACAGAAAGGCGTGGAGCTGTTGCAGTGAGGCTGCGACGATGCTCCGAGGGTTGGAGTACCTCTCCTATGGATCCAGGCTGGGAGAGCTGGAGGGCATCGGGACTGAGAAGAGAAGGCTACAGGGAGATCTTAGAGCCTCTGCCGGGGCCTGAACGGGCTCCAAGAGAGCTGGACAGGGACTTTGGGCATGGAGTGACAGGACAAGGAGGAATGGATTCCCACTGATGGAGGGCAAGGTTAGATGGGATATTGGGAATAAATTCTTGCCTGTGAGGGTGCTGAGGCCCTGGCACATGTTGCCCAGAGAAGCTGTGGCTGCCTGGAAGTGTTCCATGCTGGGTTGGAAGTGGCTTTGATCAGCTTGGTCTAGTGGGAGGTGTCCCTGCCCATGGCAGGGGGTTGGAACAAGATGAGCTTTAAGGTTCCTTCCAACCCAAGCCTTTCTAGGATTTTATGAAAATTCCAGGAGTGAGCCAAGCAGGGCTGTGCAGGCAGTGGTGCCTCAGCTGCACAGGCTGGCTGTGGCCAAACAGGTTTTACCAAACCAGCTCCAGAGCTGACCTGGAGACTGATGAGGCTGCACACAGGCTGCTGCCTTGAAGGAGTAAGGGATGGATCATGGCTGCACTGGGCAGTTGTTCAAGTTGAGATGGTCACTGATGCTCTGCTGCCCTTGGTGAAAACATCCCCTTTCAGTAAAAGGGTGTTTCCCTGTCCAGGGGTGCCAGGGTGCTCTGGGTGGGAAGGCGATTCTGCCACCCAGACACCGTCTGGGAATGACAGCACCAAAGCAAAGCAAAGTCAGGAGGCCTCCCAGTCCAGCCCAATCGCCAGCAGCAAAGAAATGATGGGTGAGGTGGAAGTTGCGGGTCAGGTTTCAGGGTGAGTTCAGCTGCCCCTGGAAGCGGGGAACCCTCCCTGGCTTTCTGGGAAAGCCGCTGAGCGTGGCAGCCTGGGGGGGAATTCAACCCTGTGTAATTACGGCAGAGAGGGCAGACAATGGATGTGCAGAGCCCAGGCCAGGCAGCTCCAGCACGGGGGCAAATTCTCCCCCTCCAGGTGGAGCCAGTGCCCACGGGAGAGGCTGGTGGGAGCTGCTGGGTGATGGTGGGGTTCCCCTGCGGGGTCAGCAGCGAGCTGTGCTTACCCTCTGCCCAGTCCGCCGCAGGTTTTCTGCTTCCCCGTGGCTCTGGCATCCTGCATCCCCCTGCAGCGCCAGCCCCGGGGCTCCACGCCTCGGCTCCTGACTCAGCCGTGGAGGAGGGGAAATGGCAGGGCTGGGGCAGACGCGGAGGGCTCTGCTCTGAAGCCACCGTGGTGAGATGCTGATGAGCCTTTCAGTCAGCACCTCTGGGCACAGGGGCACTGCCAGCAACTCACCTATTTATTTATTAGTTAGTTAGTTAGTTAGTTTGTTTGTTTGTGCGGCAGCTGGCAAGCAGTGCCATCCCTGCACCAAGGTGAGTCAGTGCTCAGCATCCCAGTGCCCTGCAGTTGGTTGAGTGGCTCCTCTCCTCACCAGGGACCGATGCCGTGTGGGATGAGTCAGATAGAAAATAGGTTTATTTCCAGATGCTGCAGGGGAAGTAATTTTGACTTAACAAGCAGGCAAGAGTGAGGTATCTTGAGTTTTTATTTCGATCCTACTCCACAGGAAACAATATCCACTAGCATTATCTTCCTTACATTTGTTTGTATTTGACCCAATACTGTGTTAAATATAAAATACTGATTGAACAAGGATGGATGGTGAAAAACATGAGATGCTAAAAAGATCCCTCGAGCCCTCCTCCACAAACATCCTGAATGTTATGAGTCACTTAAAATTAGTATAAAATAGGAGGACAATCCGATAACCTGCTCTGTGTCCCCCATCCTGCTTTGCAAGGGGAGGATTTAGGAGCAGGAGAAGAGCAGGAGCCTCTCAGTCACAGGGAAGCCCACTCAGCAAATCCTGGCTGAAGGCAGGGCGGCGATGTTCCCAACAGAGCCCAGCCATCCATTCCTGCCCGGGCATCTGTCCCGCCCTGGATTTTCAGCAGGAGACTGAGATGAAGCAGCCTCAGAAAGGTCCTTCTGGCACCTCCCTGTGCCTCAGGAGCCCTCGAGACAGATTTAGGGCCAAAAGACCGCAATGGCAAAACAGTTTCCGAGATAAATCCCTTGGGATGAAGCCTACGGACAAAACACGGTGGTGGTCCCTGGGCATCCTTAGCCCCTGCCAGGGGACATTTGCCCCTGTCTGGGACTGCTGTTTGCATGGTCTGGCCCCAGGGTGGTTCCCCACGGGGTGTAGTGAAGGAGGGGAAGGAGAGCCAGGCACGCTGAGCCGAGGTTGTCACCGTGCCCCGCGGTGGCTCTGGGAACCCGGTCCCCCAGACACTGAAAACTGAAGCAGGTGTTTGTGAAGCGCTGGCTGCCCTCCAAGTGCTCTGCGGGGTCCTCACACGAGCCCTGTGAGGTAGGTCAGTGTCTTCGCCCCCATTTTACAGACGGGGAAACTGAGGCACAGAGAAGGGTAATGACTTGCCAGGCAGAAAATATGGCATCTCCCATTCTGGGATCTCTGTATCCTGCCATTCCCACCCCAGATACGCTCCACCAACTGCTGGTTACTCACAGCTCGTCCTTCTCCACCCCTCCATCTGCAGCAGGTGGCAGGGCCAGGGCTGGGCAGAGGCAGCAGCACAGTCTGGGCTCACACCAGCTCATTCACCCCCGTCCCTAAGAGCACCCATCACCCCAAGGGCAGTCCCAGCCCAAAGGCTGCTTTGGGGTGCCCTGGGCACAGACTCCCAGTAGCCCCACGCCAGGCTGGGGTGCCGAGTACAGCTCCTAGAGCCTTTTACAGGAACCTTCTGCCTGTGGAAGTGAAAATCCACCGGATATTTTTGCCAGCCTGGCGACCACAGCCACGACGTCAGGAGGGGGTGAGTATCCAGATGCTTCCTCTTTGGTAATTTGCTGCAGAATGGCACAGCCCTGGAGAGCCAGTCCCGGGCTGCCACAGGCTGGGGGTCCCTAAGCTCTGCGGGAGGTGGGGCAGAGCCGGGAGCTCGGCTCCCTGGAATGCTGCTGGAGGAACGGGAGGTGTGGGATGGTGGCCGTAAATCTCCTTCGCTTGCCACGTCGTGCCAGAGGCTGCAGCTGTGATTAATCCAAGGCCAAAAAGAGGTGATGGGCAATCGATGCCTTCGGGGGCTGATGGGGAAGGTGCAGGCACAGCCCAGCACACACCACACTCTCCTGGCTCCAGCAGCTCTGCCAGGGTGTTTGGGAAGCAGGATCAGGTGTGGTTTTCCCGTTCTGCTGTTCCCAACAGCTGGATGGATGTTGCATGTCTCATTACCCTGTGTTAGTGCTGTGTGGCCATGCTCAGGCATTTAAAAACGGAGCCTCACTGGGATCTCTCCGCCACAGCTCACCTCCAAGCATCATGTGGATGCATTCCTGCCCTGCAGCAATCCTGGGAATGCCAGAAATCTTTCCAAAAGTGGAATTAATCTGATGAGCAATAGGTTCCTCAGCAAAATGGGAGCAGAGAAGGCAGGTAGCCCCGTGATCCCAGTCCAAGGAGGTTCACTTCCCTCCCTGGAGGAGAAAGGGGATCCCCTGAAGTGGATGGGCTCACCCCAGTCAGGCAGATGCCAGGAGCCAGATCCCAGCTCTGCTCCCTGCTGAAGGCACACGTGCAGCAGAGCCTGGGAGCAGGGCCGTGCTTCAGGCTGCCACTGGCATTGAGGCTGGAGAGGAAAACCAAGCACTCCAGGGAGAAAATGTCCGTAGGGGATCCCAGTGTCCATCTAGGTGGGATGTACTGAGTTGTGCACTTAATATTGGCTTAGAGAAAGGGTTTCCCAGTGCTTAGGCACTGGGACACCCTGGAAGAGATTCAAGTTTCAATCTCTTGTAAGGCTTGTTGAGTATGGACCATCCCCTCAAGGACTTGGGATGGAGCAGTTAATGCTGACATGACGTAGGACTATTTAGGAGCTGAGACCAGGTGGTGCAGGGGTGTCACCTCGTCCCTTTCCACCACTGGGTCTCTCCCCTCATCCTGACTCCTCCGGCCCCTTGGTGGCACCCGCTAAGGACTCCAGTAGCCAAACCCAGGGTGTCATAGCCAGGGGCATGTGGGGCCAAGGTTCCCAGTCCCGTGGGATGCTCAAAACCAGGTGAGTGAGCGAAGATCCCAGCGAGTGGTGACTCCCCTATCACCCACAGCCCCGTCAGTCACTGTGTTCTGAAACCTTTGCCTAAAAAACCCCAGTTCCCGAGGTTAGAAAAGAAAAATATCTAAAATCAACCTCCGGTCTCTCCTGTCTGCGCAGGAAGGGCACCAACGGCTGCTGTCCATGGGGCCAGGGGGTGGTTTGGGGCGAGCCCACGGTGCAGGCCGTGTCCCCACTGCCCTCTGTGTCCCCATGTGCCAGGTGGCACAAACAATGTCTTTAAGGCTTCTACCGGGACGTTTTGGTGTCCAGCGCTCCGGGCCGGTAGAGGTACCTCCAGATGGCGTAGTAGTGGATGCCAGCTCCGATGGCCACGAAGAGGTGCCAGATGGCGTGGGCGAAGGGGATGCGGCCGTCGCTTTTGAAGAACACCATGCCCAGGCAGTAGAAGAACCCACCGGCCACCAGCTCCGGGAGGCCGTCCCTGTTGGGCTGGGAGCAGGAGGGGCTCAGTGAGGCCAAGGGGCGTCTGCCCTCTCCCCACCACCCCGTTAAGACCAGAAGTGTTGTCCAGCTGCAGCTCTGGACTTCTCTGCCTTCTGCTACCCCTTCCTCTCCAGCAAGAGAGCAGGGACCCAGCGGCCCTGGGAGAGTTGGAACTAGATGATCTTTAAGGTCCCTCCCAAACCAGATCATTCTATGATTCTGAGGCCCTACAATTCCAACACAACGGAGCCCGGGCAGGGGCCTGGGGGAGATGCACGTGGTGCCTGCTGGGCACCCAAAGCACCAGCAAAACTGAGCTGAGCCACATCCTATCAGGGATGGCTTTATCCATCAGACAGACCAGAGACTGCACCAACCCACTGGACACAAACTGCTTGTGGTTTTCAGATCCCTCCGGGGATTTGTCCCTCACGCTGAGCCCAAGTGCTTCCCAGCAGGGCCTTACCATGGAGAGGATGACCAAGGCGGGGAAGAAGCCCATGATAACGTAGCACACCAGCTCCACCAGCTTGTACCTGCGACAGACAGAGAGGCAGCTTGGAGCAGGGGCAGAGGGAGGTTGTGTTTTACGCTTGTAATTTCCACAGCTGTGCTACAGCGAAAGGGGTGGCAGTGCCGTCACAGCAGGTCCCATGTCCTCACGTGTGGACGGGCTCGGGACCAGGCACTTGGGACTTCGGGGAGCCGTCTGGGGCCTTTGGCTTTTTATTTGGTGCCACCACGTGGAGGAAGCATCTCATGGCAGCACATCCCTGCTCTGCATCCCGGGTCCCATACACCCACCAGCTCGGGGCCGGGTGCAGGCACTCACCGCTCATGGAAGAAGAAAACGTAGACGGTCCCGATGGATGCCATGATCCAGATGATCCAGCGCATGTGGGACGCCCAGGGACCCAACTCCCTCAGGTTCAACCTGCAAGACCCAGGTCTGTGGTGAGGCAGCTCTAGGGCAGCAGCCGGGACTGGGCTCGCCCCCTCACCCCCATGGCTGTCCCACCAAAGGGTCTTCCCAACCTCTAACTTGAAGAGGTTGAAATCTATAGGGGAGGTGAAGGTTTTGTGGAAAAGGGTAAGGTACAGCCTCGAGAGGAGGCAAAGCCAGAGAGAGAAACCCTATTTATTGGAACCAGGCTAATTTTTTTCCCCTTCAGTGAGGCCAGGTGAAGGCCTCCAGCCACCAGCAAACTCACCAGGGAGCATAGGACGCGGCGATGAAGAAGTAGATCACCATCCTGTCAAACATGTGCAGGCAGTGCTCCACCGTCCTGCAGGACGGACAGATGGGTCACAGCACTGAGAGCATCAGGACCCTGTCCCCCTTCCCGAGCCCTGAGCAAGCAGGGATGATACCTGAGATGCCTCTTCTTCCAGGAGATGGTGTGGAAGATGGTGGAGACAATGAAGAGGCTGGACAAGCCAAAGCCATAGATCCAGGCTGAGATGGTTTCCCACTGGTCATCAGAGAGGATGTAGAGGATGGAGCTGCCGAGGATGCTGGGCAGGATCCAGAACTGGAAGGAGAAGCAAATCTGCTGTTGACTCTCTGCATTTCCATTGAGCAGCCACAACAGGGTCTCCACTTTTCCTTTTAGGTGTTTCTTTAGCTTCTGGTCAAAGCTACCACCCCTACGGGGCAGGCAGGGTCCCTCCCTGCGTGGTGCAGCTCCAAAATAGTTTGTCCAGAAGGTAGGGAGGAGGAGGAAGGCACAAGGAGGATGGGTGCCTCTGAGTCATCTCCCAGGACTCAGAGTGGGAACTGTCAGCTCCCAAAAGAAACCCTGCTGGGGGGAGAGGTCCCTCCCACTGCTGCACACGCAGCCCCATGGGCTCCTGTCACAGCTCCTGCTGTGAAACAATCCATTCTCAGGGAGCTTTGAAAACACTCCTGCCTCACCAAGCCACAGCCAGCTTCCCCAGGGACATGTGGCCACGGTGGGAGACAGCAAGGGAGATGCACATCAGCATCCCAGGGCAGGAGGAGGGAGAGCATCCCAACGCCCAGGAGCAGGCAGGGCACACCTGCCCTCATCACAGCCCTCAGACACCCAGTGGCTGCTCCAGGGCCAAACACAGACATTTTTAGGTGTCCCTTGAGGCTCCTCAGTGCATCCCCAGAGAGAAGAGCACCATCCTCCCTCACCCAGGGACAGGGACAGGGACTCACAGCGTGGGTGGCGCAGTTGGCCGCGTGCTCGTACTCCGTGGGCTGGTACCTGCAGTTGGACGGGACACGGTGATTCATGAACCTGCAGCAAGAAGCAGCGAGAGAAACACGCTCAGGGGACGGGGATGGAGCAAAACCCTTCCTGCACAGGGCCACCCCCAGCCTGCAGCCCCACCATGGCTCAGCTTTGCTCCAGCTGCCCCGCAGAAGTGGCCTGAGAGCACACATTGTCCATCTGGCTGTCCCCAAGTGCCAGCTCCCCAGGTCTTGGCCATGGCTCAGGCTGAAGCAGTTTCTGGGAACTGCTGTTGCTCGGAGGGGAGGCAGGAGCCAGCTCTGCCTGTTGCTGTGGGCAGAGGTGGGAAGAGTCCCAGCAGTGAGGAGAGAACACAGGGTAGTGGGCAGACCTGTGGGTCCCCAACCCATCCAGGGGTGACACCCTCATGTCACAGCAGCATGCCCAGCTCCAACAAGGGTATCCCTGCGGTGCCTTTGGTTCCTGGGTACCACCTGCACCTACCCCCTACCCCCAGGGCTGCACATCCCAGCACAGATTGCTGGGGGGGAACCCTGCTGCCCTCCCTTGGAAACTTGCATCTTTTTTTCTGTTTCTCTTAGGAGGCATCAGCTCGCTCTTGGCGTTCACAGGGATGTATCGATTCGCCCTGCTGGATCAACACACAGCAATAAAAAATAGTGTCACTCCATTGTGGGTATGTAACAGCAAATTAAATGTGCATCCGTGATAACAGGTCAGAGCAAAGCCTCGTTCCCCACCCTCTTCTGGCAGGAGGAAGCAGTGGAGGCTTAGCAAAGGGAATGAGAAGCAGCAATATAGAGAAGGTTCCTTCCCTGGTGCTCAGAACCAGGGTTTGAAAGACTTTTCCTGCTGTGGCTCAGGTCAGGACAGCCAAGCCCAGCAGGAGCCAGCGGGGCTGCTCTGCAGGACCTGGGCTGATTGCTCTGTGACCCTGTTTGCCCCCAGCTCCAGCACCATCTGTGGCGTTTCACAGCTGAGTTGCGCCCAGCAAAGGGGCTCAGGGGCTGGCAAGACCTTGCTGCTGGGCACAGGGAGACACCTCAATTCAGTACGCTTGGAAAGGCAGGAAAAGTCCCCTCTCCTTGTCCCCAAGCCACCCACGCCTGTGTGGTCTCCTCTGCCTTGTCTCGCCTGCTTGGCCCCACTGCCTGAGCCACTCACTGCTGCCTGTTAAAACTGAGCCAGGATGGATTAAATAGCTCAGATGGCAAGGACTGGTGTGGTGTGGCCACAGCAGGGCAAGGTGCACACCAGCAGGTGACAGTGACAACCCCCACAGGGACTCTGTCCCCAGCCCCTGCCCTGCCGTGCCTCCTGCCAGACCCTGGCGCTGTGGGAAGAGATTCATGGTCCTCATCACCGAAAAATGTCTGGAATTAAGAGGGGGAATGGAGGGGCCAAGCTCCCCCTGCTCCGCACACCAAGGACTCGCGTGGGGTAAATCAGGGCTCAGCAGGGCCGGGAAGCACCTGGGCATCCCCAGGGACATGGCTGTGCCCAGAGTGCTGCCACCTCCACCCCAGGGACACCAGGGATGCCCTCCCCAACCCACCACTCCAGCCACGAGGCCTGGCAGGGCTGCCCGTGCTGGAGCTGTGTCCCCCTGGCAGGAGGACGTTACTGTCCCCAGCGTTGCCAGGAGACTGTCCCCAGCTCCCCTTCGCTGTCTGCTTCCCTTTATTTTCCCTTTTAATAATAAGAAGGAGGGGGGGAAGGAGGCCAGACGTCCACATGACGTCACAGTTGCTGAGGAAACACGTTCAAGGCCTCTTCCTTGAATTTATTGATTTTAACAAAGCCTGCTCCATCTCCTCTCCGCTCTGATGGGTGCTGTTCAGAACAGTAACACGGAGCCAATTCCACAGCCCCCTCCCCAGGGCTGCGGGGCACCCAGACCCTTTGGGAAGGTGTCCCCGGGTTGCAAATATCCTCCCTAGCTCTGGTACAGGGATAGAGAGGCCAGGAAGGACCACCCAAGCCATCCCCATGGAATGAGATTGAAGAGCGTCCGTGTTCCTGGAGCCCAAAGTTGTGCTGGTGTGGGACACCATAAGCACTTGCTTTCCCCAGAGGGACAACAGCCTTGAGGAGGAACCTTTTCTTTGTCCTTGGGAGAGATTGCTCTTGTTTTCCAGCCCTGCTTTCTAGTAAGCATCATCCTGTGGATGGTGGGAAATGAAGCATCCTGGATGTGGGGCCTGGCTGCACAGTGCTGGGCCAGCAGGGACCTCCTGAGGCCAGCGTTGCATTTCGGGTCTAATTTAGCACATTGCTGTGGTCTTCCGTGCTCTGCAGAAATGGGAGCAGCTGGTGTTCACATATCTCCTGGCAAGGCAGGCAAGTCCCTGGCTGAACCTTATTTCCCAGGGGTGCAGAGGCCATTTCCTCCCCTGCTGTCCTGGGATTTTATGGAGCAGCTCACGTCACCCGTGGGCACGCTGGCCTGGGTGCAGGGCAGGGCACAGGGAGCCCTGCAGCATTCCCAGCCTGCAGACAGCTGCCATAGCAGTGTGCAGAACCAGCCTCAAACCACAGCTCCAGCCTGGACGGACAGATGGATACGCCTGGAAAGAGCACTCGTGATGCTTGGGGCCGGGAAGGGCCGGGCAGGTGTTCACACCCCACTGGGTGCTCCAGCGCAGTTCAGCAGGTGCTTCAGGATGGCAAAGCCCAAAAGACACAGCCAAGCTCAAAGCTTCCTGCCCAGCAGGAACACGAGCATGCTCATTTCCAGGGATGGTGTGTGGGAAGTAGGGAACCGAAGGGTTCCCGGGCACCTTTTCCTCCCGGTGCTGTTCCTGGCAGACTCCCTACAACTGCCTGTGTGAAGAAGGGGGGCTGCTGAGGGTCTGAGCAGGGGTTATTCACAGCAGCCCCAGGGTTTTTGCCTGCCCTGCTTATGGCTGCTTTTCCCCTGGCCCCTTTCCCAGGGAGGGAGCCTGAAAAGGGCCAGTACAGCAGGCTCTGGCCACGGAAACAAAGAGCCCCTTGTCCCTGGGCACCGGGGCAAAGTGCAGAGCTGGCTTCCCAGGCCTGTTCCTTTCTCCTGCTCTTTCTCCCACTCTGCTGAGTTGGGTTTTGGGGGCATTTTTTTTATAGCTTTAGGGGTTTTTACAGAGTTTTTAAAAGACTTTTATCCAAGAAGAAAATTCCAGCCTCAAAAATCATGCAGATCTTCCCAGCTCTTGCTTTGCCAGGGTGGGAAGAAGAAGGTAAGAAAGGGATTAAGTTAAATTATTCCTAAGGAGGGCTCATGTGGGACCATCTGAGCTCTCCTGAGGGCACTGAGAGAACCTGAATCAGTCACTCCATGGTCACCACACACTCACACAAGCAGAGCCATGGGACACTTTGCAGGAAAGTGTCCATCTGTCCCCTGCACACATGAGGAGAACATCCCTGAAGGAGACCCAGGCTGCAATTTGGGACACATGGGGTTTAGCCCTGCCTTTGACGTGACTCCCTGGTTGGCCTCTGCCACATCGCTCCCTGTCCCTCTCACTCCCCTTTCCCCCCTCTCCAAGTGAGGATAATAATTTTGACATCTTTTAGGCAAGCCAGTGAGTGGATAATGTGAGGAGGGTGCAAAATCACCACTAAGATGTGGATGGGAAGGTGTGAGCTGGGTTCTTGCCCTTGGAAAGAGCTGGTCCAACACCTGCCCTCCCCAGCCCTGCCATAAATCAGGCTGTCCATGTGTCCATGTGTCTGTGCACTGCGGGCTGGGTGCCACGGGGACAAAGGAGCACTCAGCAAGTCCAAGGTTATCCCAGGTGATACAGATCTCCCCAGAGCAGCTCACGTCTACAGGTTTCACCTACAAATGGCTTTTAAAGGGGCTGGGCTTGCTCAGGAGTTGGCCTAAAGCTTGTGGAGATGGATTTGCTGTGCATCCACCCTCTTGCCCAAGGAGCTGGGGCTTTTCCCAGCTGTGCTCCCTGCTGGGCAGCTCTTGGGATCTGGCTGCAAAAGGAGAAGATTTCTCCTTCCTCTTGTGACTGGATGTCACAGCTGCTTTTAAAGTAACAGAGGAAGATCCTGGTGATGGTCAGAGAGGAACGACTGAGGAAGGATTTGCTGGATGTGGACCAGCAGCGGTGGCAAGTCCTGCTGGGGCTGTCCCTTGGTAGAACAAGTGTTGTGATGCCTGAGGTGACAGCAATGGAGCAGAGGTGTCCCTGTAGGGCAGACTGGCCTCTGACTCTTCAATGCGTGGCCTGGGTTTGCTCTGATAGGCCAGAGGCTGCACACCCAGCACAGATGTCAGCGCTTGGTGCTGGGGCTCGTGCTCACGTGGGAGCTGCTGTGGTGGCATCCCCGTAAGCTGGGGCTTGGCAAGTGCTCTGCCTCTGATCCGGAATCTGGTAATGCTCCAGCTGCATGCCTGGTAAGAGGCTTCAATCCCTTGAGCTCCTCTGTGGTTTGTAGTTAGCTCAGTCCTGGGGAGTTGTGTGTGCTGGCGTGGAGCCTGGTTGCTGTTTGTGTACGGGGCACAATCACAGGCTTCAAGAGACACAGCAGGGCCACAAGGAAACACCTATGGCCCACCCTGAACCCAGGAGATCCCCCAGGGTTTACTGCTTTATCCGGCCCAGGAGCACTTGCGAAATCCTGCTTTTCCTTCCTCCCCACTGATATGGGAGTGTTTGCCACTGGGCAGCAGGAACGCCAAGGCCGATGCTGCCCGGCACTGTCATCTGCAGAGCCACCCACGTGGGCATGTGCACGGCTGCGTGGCACCCGCTGGGAGCTGAAACCTCCCTTCCCTGCCCATCCCTCAGTGCCTGCACGCTCCCACGAGAGCACGTGGCACTCCTGCTTTGCAGAGCTGAGCTGTGCCTGCTGGAAGCTTGTGGGGCAGCTCCTGGGGCCAGGGGAGATGGGGCAGCTGGAACAGGCCTGTCCGTGAGACTCCAGCCCATCCCATCGGAGAGGGGCAGGAGGGCTGATGGAGCAGGACATCTCAGTGTTTTCTTTTGTCATGCCTTGCTTCCACAAGATGAGTCAAGATGAGCAGCAGATTGAATTGTCACCCATCACCTCAGTACTCCCATCCCAGTTTTGCTCACTCCCAGCACTCTGACGTGCACCAGCACCCTGGGCTGGCTGTAGACCATCCCCTGGCACTACTCAACCTGCATGCCCTGAGAAATGCTGAGCAAGTGCTGCTGCTGACTTAGAGATGCTCCCAGACAAGGACCGTGTGCTCGGCCAGGTCCGTGCTGTACCTGGCTCTGAGCCACAGGCACAGATGTCCCCTGAGAAGGGACAGAGGAGGCGATCCCCTGACACATCCTGCTGCCTCAGAGGGTGCAGGAGGGCATATGCTGCTCTTCCCCTGAACAAACCAAGGGCATACACAATTCCTTTCTTGCTCCTCATCCTAGCAGGGACAAGCACGGGAGGCTCCAAGCCAGGCTGGATGCGGACATTGACCATTTCTGCACCCACCCAGCAGGGCTCGTTTGGTGGTGGAAACTCAGCAACAATTCCCAGCAGGGTCCCAATTGTCCGTATTCCCATTCTGTGCGCAGGGATATTTATTTTTCTCCCCAGCCCTCTATGTAGATGGTATCTATAGCTCTTCCAAGGCAATTCATGACCCTGCAACCACAGCAGAGCTGTTTGTTTATTCACAACAGATGGGATTGGTGAGTGTTTCCCAAATTACTTTCTGAGCTGGGACTTCTTGTTACGTTTGGTACTCGTGAGACATCCAACAACAGCTGATTAGTCACAAAATGACTCTGATGTCCCAGGTGCTTTGTGGATGTTGGAAGGACTGTTTCCAGAACTGCAAATCCTCTATTATTCATTAATTTCTCGTTTGGAAAGTCATTGTGCATGTTCCTTGCTGCCTAGCCTTGAGCAAGGAGTTAGTGGGATAAATTCTGAGCTGGCTCTGCCTGTTTAACTGCAACAGCCCAAGGTGGGCAGGAGTGAGCGTGACCACTGGATCCTGTGCCTGCTGGCAGAAGACTTGGATAGTTTGAGGGCTGGAGCTTTCCCAGCCTCTAGCCGTGGCTGTGACTGAGGGGGGGAAGGGCAGGTGACCGTGTCCCGGGATCATAAAATCTCCCCACAGCATGGCCTGAGAGACACAGCCAGGCTCTCATTTGGGATTCCCGGATGCTGCTCAAGTACAAATCAGTTCTGTAAATTATTCAGCAAATGCCTCTGGACAGCGAAGGCACAGAAGGAAAATCGTGTATTTCACCAGGAAAGCATGCAGATAGTAAAACTTCCATTATTATTACTTTCAGCAGAGAGCAGGGCTGTGTCTAATGCTGCTGTGCCAGCCAGTGCTGCTCAGCACAGAGAGGAGGCAACTCCTTGCCCTGACCTGATGATCTCTTTCTGCATAAAATCCTATCCTCAGCAGCAGCAAACCTGGACTGAAAACTCGAACAGGAGCACAGAGTTGACTCCAAATTCTCCTGAAGGTCAGCACTGCTTGGCTCAGCTCACTGTATCTGACTCACCCACCAGGAATATGACACCTGTGGTATCGTGTCATCATGAGAGGTTGCGGTGTTATCACAGAGAGCCCATCAGGCTCTGGATTCTCGCTGCATGAAAATGTTGAGTTTGTCACGCCTGGAGAGACCTGATCTGTGTGTTTGGCCATGTCTCTTCTGAATTGCTCAGACCCAGCCTTGAGCATCCATGCCCTGGCAGCAGCATCTCTGGGGGCTCAACCAGCTTCCTTGTGCAGCTGCAGCCAGGCACCCCTCGGGAGCAAAGGACTGGAATAAGTTGTGCTCTTTTCCCTTCTTTTCTTTGGGAGTTGTAGCAGGTTGGCACAGCTTTGTCTCACTGTGGAGCTGGGGGTGTGGGAAGGGAGGAGGAGGGGAGGCAAGCCCGGGACCCGTCCTGGCAGAGCCCCGTTTCTCACAGTCACTGACCTGCCGTGCTGGGCAGTGGCTTGAATTTCCCATGGGTTGTGTTGGCTGCTACCTCGTGAAGCTGGCCACAGCAAACCGTGCCAAAGAATCACATCAGGCTGATATCCAACACCAGCTGAAGGAGGGGAAAGATCATGTGTTTCCCAGGCAGCCAAGAGACCGTCCTTCCCCCAAGAGCACAAGGCATGGGGCTTGGTTTGCCCACTTCTTCAGTGCGGTGGTCCCCACCTGACCCCGTCCTGCTGGGTGCCCCAACCCTTGCAGAGGAGGGAATGGGGCAGTTTGAATGGATATCCTATCAAAAATGATGCTCCAAGGCCTTCCAAATACCTGGCTCAATTTATGCACCCTGAGCATCTAAAACTACATTAAATGACTCTACTTGCGCCATTTTAAGAGGTTACCTGAGTCAACCTGGCTCCACAGAGCAACCAGCATGGAACTGGTTGGTAACATCAGCTGATCCTGGTTTTCCCAGGCATTTTGGGGGCCTCTCCAACTCTTGGAGCAGTGCCTTTTGCACCAAGGTGGTCTGTCTGCTCAGCTGGGACAGGCAGGTCTTGATGGGGATGGTCCTTGCAAGGTGAGCAGCCCCTGCCTCTTGAGGAGCTTCAGGCTGTGGTATCAACACCGAAAGCATTTCCCTTCTCACTGCTTCATCCCACGCGGGCTGTGGGGGAAGCCGAGCTCTTGGAAAGCATCTTGGAGTGTGTGGGAGCAGGCGAGGGCTGCTCGTGTTTTCATGGCAAAGCAACAGGGTCTTCCCAATGCGGTTGCTCTGTCCAGGCTGTCAGCCTGGCATTGCTCTCCTTGTGTTGGGAGTCTGAGCACCCCAGCATTTCCTGCTTCTCCTATTCCCGGTTCTCCTCTCCCTGTCTTGGCCAGAGACGCTGGAGTAGCTGATGAATGTCTCCTTGCTCAATAATTACAGATGCAGGGAGAAACAAGGAAGGTGTTCCCAGCTGCCTTTCCCCAAATTCAGAGGATTTGGGTTTGAGCAAGTGTAGAGCTCAGACCTCCATCCCCTCATGCTGGTGAGGAGGTGGCAGTGCCTGCATTGCAGGCACAGGGAGGTGAGGACAAGCCGGGGCCATGCACCTACGGAGACCCCCACGGAGCCCCCTGCTCCCGGGCTGAGACATTAACGTGGATTTTCCTGGCTGCTTCTCTTTGTGTTGCTCCATGCAGGGCAAGCCAAGCAAACTCGGTAAGATTTCGAGCCTTCTACGTGAAAAAATCAAAGGAGCTGCTATCAGTTTGTGAGGGTGATTCAGTGCCCTGCAGCTCCCAGCAAACCCCTCTCCACTGCTGCTCCAGAGATGCTGAAGCTGGCTGGATACAGCAGCTCCCTGATTAATCAGGTTTCCTTCCAATTACAGCTCCGGATGGCCAAAGTCTGGGAAGCGTTCTGTGTCCCCACAGGGAGATACTCAGCCCCATGGCAGCTACATGGGCAGGAAGGACCAGACCACGTTTGAGTTAAAACTGGGCCAAAATGGGGTCAAAGGTGGTGGTGAGGTGCAAGGAGGGTTTGGTTACCAGGTCAGTGTAACCTGACCAATGAGTCCAGTGATAAAGATGCAGCTTGGTCTGATCTGTTGGTCTGGGAGGGACCCAGCACCGTTTTGGTGAGCTGGGAGGAAGAGTGGAGGGGGAGTGGGGGGATAACCCTCTGGTGGTTGGATAAAGCAGGAGCAATCACATCTGCTCTCACTTTGTGCTGTGCTGGTGTCGTGGCTGAACTTGGCCTGTCGGGCAGGAGATGGATAATCCTTGTCAAGCGTGCAGGTTGTGAGTGGCAGGGAAAGCCTTGCAGCAACTGTGCTTTGAAACTCCGTTTCCCCACGGTGTCAGTGATGGAAGAGCCTCCTGGGCCCCACAGCAGAGCAGAAACCACCGAGTTCCTCATTTATAACCCTGGCGTGCTCAAATGGTTCTGCCTTGCATCCTGTTCCCACCGCGGTGACAGCCTCTCCCTTTGCTTTCTTCCCCTCTGCCCCAGCCCTAACGCTGCATCTCCAAAGCCCAGCCAGGAGGGATTTGGAGACAGCCTGGTGCCCCTCCAGCCCTGAGTTTTCTCCTGGCAGTTCACAGAATGTTCCCACATTGATCACTGCTTTTCATCTCTTTGTTCTCACACAACAGGCCTTTCATCACCACACCGTGTTTTACTTATTCCTTTTGGTGGGTGTATCAATGGCCAAGTTCCTCCTTTCTCAGCCCTTGCTCAAAATTAGATAAAATGACATGAAAAATGAAGCCTGTTCCAGGCTTTTCCACCACAAGGAAAACTTCGATATTTTTTGTTTTTTCAAGGAACACCATAAGCAAGGCCACATTCTCTGAAAAGATGTTGAAAGGTGGAATCACAGAATTGTTAAGATCGAGTCCAACCATTAGCCCAGCGTTGCCATGTTCACCCCCAAACCATGTCCCCAGGTGCCACATCCATATGTGGTTTTGAAAACTTCCAGGCATGGTGATTCAAACACTTCCCTGTGCAGCCTGTTCCCATGCCTGACTACCTTTTAAATCCAAACTTCCTCTGGTGTGGCTTGAGCCCATTTTGTCTTATCCTGCCCCTTGTTCCCTGGGAGCAGAGCCTGACCCCCACCTGGCTGCACCCTCCTGCCAGGGAGTTGTGCTCAGTGAGAAGGTCCCCTCTGAGCCTCCTTTTCTCCAGGCTGAGCCCCCCACAGCTCCCTCACTGCTCCTTTATCAGACTTGTGCTCCATTATTCTTCTCTGGGCCTGCTCTAGCACCTCAACATCTTTCCTGTTGTGAAAACGGAACACAGGACTCGAGATGCTTCTGCTGCCTTGAAGGACACGTGCCACCATGAGTCCCCTGGCTTCTGCTTGCCCCAATTCCCACCTCAGGGCTCAGCTGAAAGAGCATCCCTGGCACAAAGGAAGAAGGAGCTTTAGGGTTTCTTTGGGGATATGCCCCAGCAGAGGATTTCCATGGAGAGCAGAGCTGGTGTGCATGGAGTGCGGGGGGGACGGGGATTATCCCACTGTTATTTTTAAGCACTAGGCTAAGAGGATCTCTGCGATGATACAGGAAGCCCTGGGTTAGCATCACGTGCTGGTGACTTTCTTGGGGTGAAAGCCAAGGGAGGACCCGTCACCTGCTGCTCCCCACCCAGCCCTGGCACACAGCGATAGTTGGAGGATTCCCTGTGGATCTGACCCTTCCCATTCCCACAGCCCCTGCCCTGCACATGGGCACCATGCCCGCAAGGCTCTCCGTAATGCCTCACCCCATTTCACAAGCTGTCTCTAGAACTGACCACAGCAAGGCTGGAGCATGCTGATTCAGGATAAATCGAGCAACAGGTTGGCAGATGGGTTCTGCTGGGGGAGACTGATGTCAGTGGAGCAGCCCCTGATCTGCTGCCCAGCTCCCAAAGAGCTCTGCACCCCTGCCAGGGGCTAAAGGTATGGTTTGCCTCCTGCTCTGGGGGTACAGAGCTTTGCTCAGCTCCATTTCCCCCAGCTCTGTCGTTTGCATGCCAACGGGGGGCAAATTCTCCATTTTCAGAAGGTTTTGTACCAGGCACATTGTGCAGACCTGCTGGGTGCCGCCTGCCTCCCCCAGGCAAAGGTTATCAGGAGGCAGCTACAGCATCAAAACGGTCTTTGAGCAAGTGGCCACATTTCAGGCAGGTTTTGGAGATGCCAGCATGGATCTTCCCCATGGGACACCTGGAAGGAAAGGAGCCGATGGCTGAAGAGGGTAGGGGGATGGTCTCCCGTCCATACCCAGCCCAGACAAACATCCCTCAGGGATCACCCTGCCTGAAGCAGGCAAGAAGCACCGTCGCCACTTCTTTTAACACAAGTTTTTTCTCTGGCATCTGCCCCTAACAGGACCACTGGGAGTCTGGAAGCGGCAGCACAGAGCTGAGTACCCCCAGGAGCTGTGCCAGCCCGTGGGACCCTTCGCAGGTGGGAAAACCTGCCCACCACAGTCCCAGGGAGCTGCGAGCAAAGCGTGTCCTCGGTGCAAAGCTGAGCACCCCCCCGGTCCCCATCGGGCTGTGCAGCACCCGGTGCCATCTGACTCCTCCGGCACCCGGCGAGCAGAGGGCTGCGGACATTGTCCCCATGTCACCCGCCGGCTCCCTCCGAAAGGCCACACCTGATCCCGCAGCAGCGCGTGTGGCCAAGCGCCCTCTGACCTGTGCTCAGCAATCCTCAGGTTTCCCCCTGCACAGGTAACACCGTGAGGTTTCCTGCTACACCTGAGCTTTCAAAACAAGTCCTGGCTGCTGCTGGAAAATCTCCCTGGGGATTTCACGGAGGGGAAGGATCCACCACCGGTGCATCCCATGGGAACCCTGTTGAGCCTGCGGGTCCGGGCTGGGAGAGCCACCCCGAGGGGGTTTCACCCGGCTGCAGCGGGACCCTGGACCACACTGGTGCCTCCATGGGGGGTTCGGAGCCAGCGCTGGCGTCTGTTCCCTCGGGAAGGCAGGATCCTGCTCCCCCGGCAGCGGGAGAGCCGCGGTGAAGTTAGACCCAGCGAAAGGCAGCGAAGGCTCCCGAGGATGCTAGGAATCCTTCAGGGATGCAGAAAAGCAGGTAGCCAAAAGCCCAGCCCGCACCTGCCCTGTGCTTTGAGGCACTCAGCAGCTTTTGAAGATCCTTTCGGGCTCCATCCCAGCGGAGCCGAGCCCGGGGAGGAGTTGGGGCTGTCCGGGGGCTCCGCGAGCACCGGGGATCGGGAACCGCTGCACCGAGGGATTTACCTGGCGTAGCGCGTCTTCTGGAAATCCAGGAGCCGGGACACGAACATCGCGGCGGTGCCATGGGGGTCCCGGGGGCGGCGGCTGCTCAGCCCCGGGGCGGGGGGAAAGTGCCGCCCGGGGGAACGGCA
>WEIT01095402.1:62668-99147 GCA_013389985.1 Dryoscopus gambensis | reverse complement strand
GGAGGAGGGCAGGGAACGGCCCCGTGTGCGCTCCGGTTGCCGTGCGGAGCCGCGGGGACAGGCCGCTCCTGCCGCGGGGACACGCGGCCGTGGGGTTGTGGCGGTGTGTTGCCCTCTCCGTCCCCCGCGTCGCTGCCCTGGGGAATTGTGCTCCTGCTTGGGAAGCATCGCTCGCTGCTCCTTGGGGAAAGGGACGGGAGGAGGGCTCTTGCTGCTCCTTGATGATGTCCAGCCCTAGGAGGGCCTGACATGAAGCCCCAAGTCTTCCAGGACGTGCAAAGACTTCATCCAAAAGTTCCTCGCAGCTGTCTTTTCATACAGCTATTTTATTGTCACCTGCTGCGTTGAAGAAGTGAGACATAGGCTTGAAAGTATTTTTATGAGCCCATGCCACTTTTAGTTTTGCTTTTGAAATGAGGCCTTTCTCTGATCCTTGAAACTGCACTTACTTGGGCTTCGTATGGTTCAAGCTGCACGTCTTGCAAATTACTGAATCATTGCAGCATATTTAGATCAATTCGTGCATATTAGTTTTTATATGGGGTATTATAAAGTGGTATTTTAAATTTAGGAGCCCCCTATTAGTTGGGATTGGAGAACTGAAGATCATTTAAAGAAGGAATTGACTGTCTTAAATACCTGAGAGATGAAACTGGGGAGTAAGAACCAAAAGAACTTGTACTCGAGAGAGGAAATTTGTTTTAGGAAGTGAGTAAGAGGAAATGATCTCAGGTTGGCATCACAGAGTGGAACCCACGTGTGTGGTGGAGGGTTTGTTTTTTTAACAGCTTGTTCTTTTTGCAAGCAACAATGTCTTGCCCTCACGAGGGAGATCTGTGCCTGTCCTCAGCACGTCCTGTAGCATATGGGAGTTGTGAAGGTGAGAAGGTTATTTCTGGTGACTGCCAAGCTTGGGCAGAGTTACATCATAGCAGGAGAGACTCTTTGCTTGTGTAGGTTTTGTTGGGGGTGAAGAGATGAGCAATTGGAGCTGGGTAGGTTTGAGACAGGAGACTCCGGCAGTAAATAAGGTATGGTAAATGATGGGGGGGAGCAGTAGTGCTCTGTGTATTTGTGAGTAAATCATTATCCATATATTGATTCAAGCCAGAGACTTTTGCAACTGCTTTTCACATTTTTGCAGTGAGTGCCGTGTAGGTCTCGCTCTGTCTCTGTCCATATAAAACATACCCAAGTTTTGCTCAGCTACTATTCGTTTTTTACCTATTACTGGCAAAAAACCCAAGTCATAATGATAGGAGATTTGTCACCTCTTTATTCTGCAGTTTATAAAGGTCATTATATACATTTTTGAAGTTCAGCTCTGCTCTCCATTGTGGCACCTCTGCATTTTCAGTTGCACCTTAGCTTCGTGGAGAGCTTTATGTACCTAAACATCACTGAGTTGTGTTAAAAAACCACTTATTTTGAACAAGAGAGTTGACTTCAGAACAAAACCGAGACAGAAATAAAAAAGAAAGCAAATATAACATAAACTTTTCTAGGTGGTTTTTGGCTTGTACGCCTTGAAATCTTCCTTCCAGGAGAGTAAAGGTGATTCCTTTATAACTTTGCGTTTATAGGGAGAAAAAAGGGACACCTGGCCTAATGACTTCTTTCCTCATTGTGTGTTTTCCAATTGTGTGTTACTGCACTGCTTTTTCCATTTCATTTTTGTAAATAATGAACAAATTTTTTTTTATAGCTGGTTTGGGGGGGTTTTTTTGTATTTGGTATTCTAATATCCACTGTGTGAATAAATGATGCTTTTTAAAACTATAATTTGTATCTAAATCACCTTGAGATTAGCTGATGAGAATTTTGGAGATGTATCTTTTATGTGAGGCAGACTTGGCCCATAGATCTTTGCATTTCCAAGTCTTGGGTTACTAGGTCTTTTGTGTCATTTTTTAATATTTGTGAATTTGGGTATCTGTTGTAGAAATAACAGAAATATCAAAAGACTCCTGTTCGTATTTTGTCTCAAAATTCTGAGAATAATTTTAAAGGCCACTTAATTTGAGATAAATGAGGTGGTTGATGATGTGGAATAATCTCTACTTACTAGCAGTGTCTCAAATAAAACTCTCCAGTAAAAGTTGTAGCTACCAAACAAGTCTTGCAGATGTGTTTGTGAGCAGCTTCTCAGTGAAACACTTGTCTGATGTGGTAAGTGACCCAGGCAACCACGTTGCATTCAAGTTCCTAGACTGAGTAGAATTTAGTGGTTGTGTACGTTCTTTAAACTGAAGTTTATGTGATTTTTTTTTTTTTCTTTTTCCCACCCATGATCTCTCCTAGTTTCTTGTTTGAGTAGAGAAACAAGAAGGCAGCTCTCTGGGTCTGTAGTGTACTATTCTATATATGTAGGAGATCACAGTTTACCAGGTGAGAAGAGCTGAAAAGAACTTGCTAGGAATGACATAAACTTTCCCATGCTGGGCTCAGAGAGCTCACCTGTTTTCAACTTTTACAGGTAACTGGAGCCCTTCTCCAGACAGGCAAGGTAAACAAATGTATATTCTTTCAGGCAGTGTATGAAAGACAAGCTTTGTTTATGTCTGCCCAGTCAGTAGAGTTCACATCATGCTTTAAGGTGCTTCAGTAATTAGAAAAATTGCTGACGGACAAAACTGGAAAATAAATGACATGGGCTCATTGTTGTTACTACATTTAATGCTTTTGCCCTCACCTTAACGAGGTGCCAGTTCCACTCAGGCTTAACTGTGTCTTGCATACCTCCACAGCAGAGCCAGTTCCTTGCGTTAGGAAAAGTTGGGGCTTGTTACTGCTGAAAATAAGCATCAAGCTACCTTTTCCTTGGTTTCATGAAGAGTTGGTAATTAGTTACTCTCCCCTGTAGGAAGATGAGCTTTGTGGTGGCTCTCAGTCTTGGGAAATTGGATTGCCGGTAGTTAGAAGAATGCTGTCATCATAAAAGTTGCTGTTGCTTTTCCCAGTTGTTGCAATCCCTGGCGACTGGAGCAGATATCCTCTATCCTGCTTTTAGTCGCTCTGTTTTCCCAGACTTGGCTAATATTCATTCATGGATGCCGTGTGTAGTGACACTGTCTCTTGGAATAGTATCTACATTATTGCAAGTGTTGTCTTGCCTGTTTATCCCACATTGCCCTAAGCTTTATTTACATGAGAGTTTTGAATTATTGGCTGGGACTGGGACTCTGCCTGAAAAGGCTTCACCTATAACGCAGCAGAAGCCGTTGGTTTGCGGCTTCTCTTTGATACAATGTTTTCATTAAGTGCAAACACAGAGAAGGGTATTCTCAGAAGATGTTAGTGTGCTTGTTTTGGAGCTAGCCCTTTTCCCCAGTGAATCAGTCGTTGCACAACTTGGCATGACTGGCATTCCCTGACTGGGAGGCAGAAGCTCCAGCTTGCAGATCAGAGTGGTGCAACCCATCGGAATTGGGGTGTCCCAGCAAAACCAGGCAGTGGAAGCTTGTGGGTGGCCTCAGTGCTAGGTAGGTTTTACAGCTGTAAATCTTGAACAGTGGATACTTGGGAAGAAAAACCCGAGTGCAGTTTGTATTACTTCTGGGAGAACTGCTAAAACTGAGCACAGATACGTTTATGAAAAATTAAACACCTCACAAACTCATAGAAGCTTTAAAATTCATAAGGGAAATGCTAATGGATTAGAAGTTTGTGACTTTTCAAGCAAAGTATAACTTAAAAGATCCCAAAGCTTGCATGTATCTATATAATAGGTAAAACTTGCAATATTTAAATTGTTGCACAGGTATTCTTTGGAAGTATTTACAAATACTCACCCACTTCCCCCCACCCACAAAAAATAACTCCACCGAACAGCCTGCTTGTGAAATAATGCAAATGAGCAGACTAGAGAAGTTCTAGTCATCTTTTTTTTTTTTTTAAATAAGTGATTGTGTGACAGCGTTTGGAAACAAAGCAGTCACTGAAGTTTTGAAAACAGACTCTTGATGAAAGGGAAGAGGAGACCTTGTGTTTGGACTTCTAAGGAAAACACTGGTGTGTGCCTTACTGGCAAGGATTTCTTCAGGCTCTGCTTCCATTTATGTGTGGAGTTACACGTGACGTGTATCAGTCCATATATTTCTTCTTTCCAATTTAATTCTGCCCTTTATTTCCCAAATAAATCCATTTCATTCTACAGTGTGAGCAAATGCTGCTGTCCCTATATACAACCAGCATGCTTTGTGTCCCAGAAGTTGTATTTCATTCCCTTATTCCGTGATGTTTGGATCTCTGTAGTAAACTGCTTGTGGTGGGAGGAACAAGGGTTAGGTGCTGAGCATTCACTCCTCTGCCTTTGTTTCTCCTAGGTTCAGGTGTCCTTCACCCGTGATCCTTGAGGACAGGAGAGCTCCCTATTCCAAGGAGACTTTAAAGCTAAACACAGACCCCAAAAAAGGAAGGACAGAGCGCTCCCGTAGCTCCTACACTCAGGGAGGATAGCTGAGAGAGACAGCCGTATGTTGTGTTTCTTGCTGCTGTTGCAGAGGGCACAGCAGCTGAGGGGGGCTGGCCAGAGGATCTGTTCCTCAGTGTGTGACCGTTTGGATGGGGATTTGGCCCAAGAATAGTGATATTTACTTGGATTATGGACTTTCTGTTGTCCCAGCCTGCACGTTAAGTGATGAGCAGGCGTGGTCTCCTTTTGCTGTAGCAGATTTAAGTTTGTGGGTTTTCTTTTAATACAAGAATAATGGGGAAATCTCCTGTGGGTTGTCAGAATGTTGCTGACAAAAACACTGAGTGTATGAAGTACTGTATTTCTTTTCCAAAGTAATGACCTTTGATATTAAGACATGTGCATGAGATGGTACAGCTTTGGTTTCAGCAGATATTTTGGAGGGGGAAATAAAACAAGGTACATTTCCTTAGTAATTCCTTAGCAATTCTTACGTCTTCATTAATTTTTCTTTTATTATTATTATTTTCCCCCTCTTCATCATAAGCCAAAATGTTTTGTCTGTGGAAATTTACATTGGTTTTGAAATAAGGTGGAACATTAGTATAATGAGACTGTATCATAATGAAAGTAGGCTTAATTAACCAGTTATTTAAAGTAGTAATGACTTTTAGAGTCATGTTTATGCTGCAGCTGCAATTGATTTAATCTTTGAGAGAGCTGTCCTTGTTAGGAGCTTTCTGATTAATGCAGAATATTTCTGATTAATAGTTAAGGTCCTCTGCGATATGGAAAGGGGAAAACTGGTTTTCTTCCTTCTATATGTATATTAAAGAAACAAAAGAAAACCTTAGGATTCTAACCCAGCTGAAAAAACTTGTTCCTAAAGAGCCAGAGAGATTGAAGCAGCTGATTTCCCACTTTAGGTGAGTGCACTTAGAGCGAGTGTCAGCATCTTCCAGTGAGTGTGTGAAATCTCACAGCACTGTTTGCTTGGTGAGGATAGTTTTAATTATTTAAGACAATCACTCTTGCGAATACTATCAAGATTTATGTAGTCTTGGATCGGACTACAGCATTATCTCTGCAGAAGGTGGGTAAACACAGTTCCATAAATCATGGCTATATTGGTAATTTTGTACTGAGGAGACAGCCTTCATGGTGAAATAGCTCAGAGTCTACAGTCTAAAGTGTGTAATAGAGGCTACACATAATAGAGCTAAAAACCCACATGTCCATAGCATAATGTTAGAAGAAGAAAGGAAGTTATAGAGAATATTTATTGTATTTTCAATTTCAGTCTCTCATCAGCTTCTGAAAATTAGGTCTTAAAAAGCATAACACCTATGCTGAAAGCAACTTCTGATAAACCACAGCAGCTTCTTGTTGGCTGCTGTCTGTCTGAGCACGAGTTGAATGGCTTATTGATCATATTTCTTCCCCGTATGCTTGCTTATTTTTTTGGAGCTGAGGTAATTTTGGCTAGGTCCTTGTTTGTGGATTTGGCCATTTAGATGGCTGTGGGTTGTCTTAAGGGCTTAAGTGTAATATCAGTGCGGGGGAAGATGGGAGATTTAAATCACTGTGATTATGCTGGTATAATTCAGCCTAGTGGGTTCTTATTACATACAAAAGCCTTTTTCCAGTAGTTTCATAAGAAGTAATTTGAGAGTACATTTAAAAAAACCAAACCAACAAAGCAAACCCTCCAAAAGCAAGACTGCTGTTTTAGAAGAAAAAGGGGTTATTTTGCAGTTGCACTTGTACCTTGCAATGGGTTTAATTATTGTGACTTGAACTGCCCTGTGTAAACAAATAATTTGTGGCTTCATCACCTCGATCCTGAAATAAATAACAAAAAGCAGTTGTCATGGATGGAAAGGTCCATTCTGTGCTTCTGCATTTGGGGTTCTACTCAGTCTAATGATTTTTATCATGTACACAATTCTTGTTTGCCATTGTGTACAGCTCATTTGAATGAGGTGTAGTCATAGGACAAGAAAAATGGGCTTCCTTGCTGCTTTCAGTGATCCTGTCAGTGAAACAGTGATTCAGCAGTATTCTGTGTTTGAACCTGGGAGTACAGTGCAGATAGCTGCTGTGTGGAGTTCTCCGTGAGGAAATCATCCTGTGTCTTTTGTGGATCATTTATATTGCAAGGAGTCTTGTGACTCCATTTATTTTTAACTCTGTGGACTCCTTGTTTACCTTTGCAAAGTGACAGTTTTAATGTCGTTCTTTATTAAACTTTCTTTTGAGGAAAGCAGTAGATGATATAAGAAAAGCTGACTCATTGCTTTGTTTTACCAAATTAGAGTTTCAGGGGGTTTTTCACAGAATGTGAGTTTTCATCGAGTTGTACAAAACCACTGAAGTGTCTTTGGTGATTAATCAGATAGAGACTGCTGAACATACTGATTTTGTCTGAGGGCAAATTAAATTCATTATTTCTAGGGTGACTTAGAGGAGCAGCAACAAAATTTTGTTTTATGATTGCTTCTCTATCTTTGAGCCTAATATGCTTTTTTAATATCTTGGTTATTGAATCTGTGGAATTGAATCTCTTGCCTGCATGGTGCATATTTTAATTTGAAGGTTTAAACCTTCTCAAATATAATTTCCTAACCAGATTGTGCCAGTTGTATTTTCTTCTAGAAGAGAAGGTCATACCATCCTACGGGAGTTGATTTTGTAGCTTGGGATGTTAATTTCAGAGGGTGAACTATTTGAGGCGCAATTTTTAATCTTCTGGGTATGCTGAAGTTTAAAAAAGACTCACTTTGGAGCCACGAGTGGAAAATACAGAAAGAACATGAAATCTAGGAATCTTCATTGTATTCCAAATGCAGCATTAATTGTTAGTGCATCTGAATAGTGGAGAATCATCTTGTTGAGTTCAGAAAGGCATTTTGGCAGGCTGACTGGCAGGGTTGGATTGGAGCCCTGTGTTGAATGACTTGCCACAATTTAGTGTATCAAAATGTATTTTATTGGAATTTAATTAGTTTTTCCTTCATGTCTCTTGGCAGTAAGAAATATATGAACTATAAGCATACTAATGCACTTCTGTACAGCTGTATTGACTGTTAATTTTCTTTATCTGTGGCATAAAATCATCTTCCACATGGGTAGGGGAAACAAGAATGAGCCATTGTCTGCTGCCATGATGTGTAAAGACCTGCAAGACAGGCTAAAGATTTTTCTAGCTTAAAATTTAAGACCTGCCTTTGACTCTGGCTGGAAAAGCAATTAAATGGTCTGTGAGCTAAGTGTGAAAATTGAGTAATGGAGGAAAGAAGGGGCTTTAGTTAGTTTTTTATGTTCTGCTATTGTTAAATCTGTTTAACATCAGTGACTGGCACTTTTTAGAGGGTGCCTCTGATCAAAGATTCAGTATGAGTATTTGTAAGACTGAGACCTAACAATGGAGGTGCTAGAACATCATCACATAAAGCCAGAGAAAATTAGAGTTGGCAGTCTTTAATTACTTTTTTTTTTAATATGAAAACTCTTTTGGGATGCTCGGGGACAGTTACACTGTAAAGAACAAAAATCCCCAGACGGCCCAGTTTAAAAGGTCTTGGAGGTCACCTCTAATGATGAGGCAATGATGTAATTGGTTTGTATTACATTATTCAAGTCATCATCGTTCCTCCACGCTAAAGCTTTTAGCCTGTGTGAAGAAATCACCAGTGAGAATTGGGCAGCAGGTTCACTTTAGGCTGTGAACTCATTTCGTAAATGTGAGGCAGAATTCCACATCCAAATTCTGTAATTCTGAAGCTGTTTGGTCTAATCAGAATTGAGGAAGCTGTCTGTGTCTGTTGTGGCTTTTTTGGACAAACTTTTTATCGCTTTCCTTACTGAGCTAACCCAGCTGGAGGTTTAGAATGGGGTAAGAATCTGTCCAAGGGTAATCACAGCTGATGTCATTCATGTTCCTGACTGGCTTGTTTCTTTTGCAGATCCCTTGCAGTTGGCAGTAAATCAGGCTACAAATTCTTCTCTCTTTCTTCTGTGGACAAATTAGAGCAGATCTATGAATGCAGTGAGTATCTTTTTTTTTCTCTCTCTTTTTTAATCCCCTCAGTTGGCTTAATGTGGGAAGAATAAGAAATGTTTCATTTTTTCACAGGCTGTTTGAAATTGGCGTAAAAGGAACCTTAAGTGTAAATATCATACAAATACAAAACAGTGATTGCAGGCAGGGTAAAACTGTAAATCAGTGTTCTGTATTTAAATTTAGCTGGTATAGTGTGAAATTTGGTAGTAGCTATGAGAACTCTGCTTTTCTAATTTGAAATCCATTAGCCAGGTTACATAGCAGCTGGGCATAAAAATAATAATTTACTCATGTGAGAGAGTATCTTTTGAGTCTTTACACTGGCTGTTGGGGCATGGAAGCACTAATATACCTTTATCAAATAAGAAAACAAAGCCTCAATTATATTTTTCTATCCTAACATTTTCTGTTAGAAAATTATTCTTTAACATGGTAGCTGCAGACTTGCTCATGCAAAAGGCTGAGTAACCCAGATTCCCATAACTTCTCAACACTGATCACCGTTGAGTAGGATCTGAGATGAAATGGAGGGAGGTCTGAGGGCAAAGTGGTATCCCCTGGTCTGCCAGCAGTTCATAGGCTTCCCTTTTTTGAGGCGCTAATAAGTCAACTATGAATGCTATGCCTGCTTTCTTGTAAACTCCATGCGAGCAGGTGGTACCCATTGCTGTGATGTCAGCATTTATAGTGGGCTCCCATGACAGAGTTGTCCTCAGACTCCATTCCCAAAGTGACCTGACCCTGTGGCATCTTAAGTTTGGAAATGAGGTGTGATTCAGATCCCCTATTACCTGGGATGACAGCCTGCTTCTGTACACAGTCAATGGAGAGAAGTAATTGTGAGGTTCAAATTAGGCACCTGTGGTCAGGTTAAACTGTGTTGCAGCTCCATATTCCTATTTGAGTCATGGTCTGGTTGTACTGGTTAATAAGTGGCTTGGAGTCCATTTTATGCTGTGGAGTTTATGTACCTGACCTCTGCAGTATGTCAGGCACTTGCAGTATCTGGCCTGATATCACCCCAGGAGACTTGGTGAAGATGATTCCTGTTACACGAGACACTGAAAAATATCCTGAGAGGTCGGCTGCACTGTGCAGGACTGCATCTTCTGGGTAGTCCTTGAGAGAAAAAGTACAGGCTGGATAAAGTGCTTTGTTCAACATCTTGCAATAACCTGATGAAGCAGCTGGAATTGCAATTTTGACCTGGTAATTCCAGTCTTGTCTTCAAATGGTTCTGGGATGCTTGCATTGACTTAAACTCTTTGATATTCTAAGTTTTCTGAGTGTTAAGTCCATGAAAGCTGAGCACAGAGTATGAGGTAACATTTAGTAGAATGTTTTGGGTTGAAGGGACCTTAAAGATCATCCAGTTCCAACACCCTGCAATGGACAGGGACACCTTCCACTGTCCCAGGCTGCTCCAAGTCCCGTCCAGCCTGGCCTTGGACACTTCCAGGGATGGGGCAGCCACAGCTTCTCTGGGCACCCTGTGCCAGGGTCTTCCCAGCCTCACAGGGAAGAATTTCTTCCATATACCTAACCAGAGTTTCCCCTCTATGAGTTTGAACCCGTTACTCCTTGTCCTCTCACTATGGAAAATTCAGTGGTTTGGCATGTGGGAGCCAGTCAGTCTTGGCTCAAAGCAGATCGAAATATTGAGAGGCCTTCATTTTCTTTGTATGAGTCAAATACTGTTCAGCCTTGGACTTGCAAACCATGCCTGTTAAAACTTGATACGAGGGTGGAGGGCTTCCTGTGCATTGGGTACCTCCTTTCCTCAAGGAAAGGTACCTTGAGGCCTCCCAAACACTGTGCCTCCCACTTCCCAGTTTAGTTTAAGTGGCTCTAAAGACCTTTTGTGTTGAGTGAGCCCTGTTAAGGACCCCTCCCTCTCTTCTGGAAGATTGATCTGCCAGCTCTTGTGTAGGTGTTTAAACTAAACGGCAGAATATGCCTCAGCAGTCTTGTGTTTGAGAGAAAAAAAAAAAAAGATGGGAGATTTGGCTGCTCCCATCACTGACTTCCCTGTGACTGCAAATCTCCTGACTCCCTGTGCAGTTGATCCCACTGTAAAAATAAGCATTAGATTGGAGGGTGCTTTAAGGCTTAATGAATGCTTCTAACATGCTTCATGTTCTTGGATTAAAAATGGAATAAAGGCACAGCTGATCGTAATCTAGCTGGCTCTAACCAGCTCTCGTCTGTGATGCTACATGCTTGTGTCTATGAAACTAATCTTGTTATGTGTTTGCTTGTTCTCCGCTCGCTGCTGATACTTAATTTGTTTTGCAGTTCTTTTTGTTGTTACTCTGTTTTGAATCTGAGTTTCTGGCAATGCTCAGTTGTGTCGTGTAAAGGGGATAATACTAATAGAAAAAAAAAAGTGAGTAACAGCATTGCTATAGGGCTTTAGTGCTGCTAAATGTATCATTAATTCAGGTCAGCTGAACCTAGGATGGGCAATATAGCCTGGTACTCTCTTGAATAGTTGCTGTTGGGAAGCATAAATTACTTGGCAGCTGTGAAGAGATTTTATCTCTTCTTCCCGTTAAAGGAAGATAGAGGAGCAGAGGTGCATCCTGTATTTTTAAAGTGAATTTAATTAAATGCCTATCACAAAGCCTTTCGCTAAAGGTAACTGTTTATATTACAGTCTTTTTATGGTGAGACTGAAGGATTATCAATACCTCTGAGGCATTTTGCTTATTGAAATTTTTTTCTTCTGTCTGGTTGCTTAGTTGTTGCTCGTGCTCTTCCCTGTGTGCCTTCCCTGCTGCCCACCCTTCCCGTCAGTGCAGCATGGGACAACACTTTCTCCATATGAATCCCTGCTGCTGTTCCTCTTCTGAAATACCAATTCTCCTGCCTGCCTGGGAGGGTGAAAAATCCCAGAAGCTGTGTCTGAAAACTTATCCCTGGATGGGGAAAGAAGCTGTGCTCGCCCTGGAGCAGGGAACAGTCAGACTGGGGTTTGGGTCTCTGTGTGCTGGTCTTCGGACTCTTGTAAAAGGATGCCATCATTTTGAAGGACTCCAGGCTTAGATGGAAAGCTGATAACCCATCCCGTAAAATATGTAAGAGTCTTTTATGTAACTACTTTGATTCAAGGAACACGAATCTCTGCGTTTCAAAGTCTCTGCATGCATTTATTGAAGCAGATTTTTCCATTTCTTTTTCATGTGTTTTGTGTAGTGTCGGGAAAATGGAGAACAATTCCTTGAAAACAAAGTAATTACTAAAATGCATTATCCCTGTTGCTTGAGAAAATTGAATTTTCAAAGCCTCTGTGTGCTGTTATGTCTTCTCTGGAAAAGTACCGTATTAAATACAACATGTAGATAAAAGTCAGTTATGTTGCATGGAGTACTGAAAATGCAGTGTAAACCTGCTCCTTTTTCATAAGTAGGCTATTTCTCTCAAAAAAATGTAGAATATTAAATACTTTGTGTTCACTTTCTTGAAATAACTGCTCAGAAAAAGCACTTTAAAAGCAGACACGTCCCACACTGGTGGCAGTGTCATATACTGAGAATGTTGAACAGAACTTTTTCGTGGAATTTCTGTCACTGCTGATGGGAACAGTGTAAATTAATTACTTAATGTTTCTCTTGGCCAAAACAGAAGCCTTCAGAAACAAGCTCTTTTGGATTGTTTTTTTTTGTTTTTGTTTTTTTTTTTACTGGCAGTTTTATGGTTTGGAATGTGTTAAGCATTAAGCTAATCCAGAAGCTGACTCCTGAAAAATTTGTTTTGATGGATCGAGGCTAAAGGCTCGAGTCACTTGTCTTGATTGGGTTCTGTAATGAAAGGGCAGGTGTAGCCAGTGGCTGGGAAAGAGCCGCAGAGCATGGCAAAACTCTCTCCTGCTTCTTCCTGCCCTGAAAACTGCGAGTCCACTGTGTCCCTGGGGCTTTTGGAGAGGAGCTTCAGGGGATGGGAGAGGGAGGCACGGATGCCAGGATAACTGGTGGTGGCACTTGGCCTCCTGCCAGCTTGGTCCAGTGCTGCACTATAATCAAATGCTCTGGAAGTGCTTCTTTGCCAAAGATCCTGGACTCTCCTCCCTCCTGCTGTCGTCCTCATGAAGAGATTTGTGTTCCTCCTCTGCTTTCAGTGCTCCCGTAGAGCACTTGGCAAATCTGATGTTTTATGGCTCTGCACGAATGCTGGGCATCAGTGATTCCTGCACAAATTGCTCTTAGGGCCTGTCAGGTAAAAGGTGGTATGTGTGAAAGTGCTAATTGGTGGTTGCAGCAGTCTTGTGGCACATGAGTTTTACCAGCTTCTCTGAGTATTGTACCCTTTCTTTCTTCATGTAGAGGCATATGGAAATGCCAGGGGTTTGGATCATCAGAAACCCTTGCATGCTTTAAAAACATAATTTTTTCCAAACACACACACACACACACACAAAAAGCCCAAGAAATGTTTGCTTTCCTAGATTTCTGCAGAGATGAAAAAAGATTGCAAAATTCTGGAATTTGACAATTTTCTGGGTTTCGTAGCTTTGGGATTTTTTTCTGTTGGATTCTGGGCGTGGGGGAGTAGACACTCTGTTCTGAAACATAAACTTGTGTGACACCTTGGGGAGGGCGGAGGAAATCTTTGGAAATCAGCACTCACTGTGTAGATTTTCTGCTGTAAAAGCCTGCCCGTGTCCCACCTTGACTCTGAGCTGTTGTGGCAGAATGTTTGTGGTGTTAGACTGTATTTTTACATAGACTGAATCTGTGATTCTATGATCTTCTTAGACAGTATTTCCTGTTGATGTGCGTCATTCTTCTTCCCTGAAATCTCCTCCTGTGTTTTTCCCTTGTTCTGTGATTCCTCAGCTGACACAGAAGACGTGTGCATTGTGGAGAGGCTCTTCTCCAGCAGTCTGGTGGCCATAGTTAGCCTTAAAGCTCCACGCAAGCTGAAAGTTTGTCACTTTAAGAAGGGGACAGAGATTTGCAACTACAGTTACTCCAACACCATCTTGGCTGTCAAACTCAACAGACAGGTGAGTTGTGATCTTGCCTAGGTGGAAACGTGGGAAAGAAATTGTGGATCTTACTCTAGCACTTCCTCTGCTGATTGATGTCTCTTCCTTTGGTGACAGAATTGCTGTTTGAAATTTACTTGTACTTTTCCAACTGTGGCTTCTGTATGGCATCTCAGTACTTGTATTTGTTGAAGTAGTTTTGGTTCTTTGTTTATGTATTTACTTAGGAAAATGCCCTGAGTAAACTGGGCATGCTTTGAGTAGGAGGTTGGACTAGAGACCTCCTGAGCTCCCTCCCAGTGTGAATCATCCTTTCATCCTAAATGTGAAAGTATGTGAGACTGACAATTCCTCTTCAGGCCAAAATTTGAAGTTGTCTATTAAATTCTTATGTTTTTAAATACTGTTTGCTGAATTATTTTCAAAAAATAAAATAAAGTCACTCAACTGGTGAATTTTTTTAATTAAGTGCCTGGAAGTATAGTTCACTGTATTACTAAATCATTAGTAGGCTCTTCAGCAAATACAGACTTCTCTGTCTTTAGGCAGTTCATTCAAACTAGAGAGAATGGCATCTGAAGGAGAAAATCTTAATGTCTGTCTTTGCCCCCAAAAACTGAGTGTGGGAGGAGGGCTTTCCTGTTTAAAGTCATGAGAGAAGCAGTGGCTAATTTGATTTCTGGCACAGGGAGTTACTGTTAAATGAGTAATGTCGAGTTAGTCATCCGAATGTAGTCTACAAAGTGTAAATGAGATGATGAACTTCATAAGAGTTTTTTTAAGAAAAAGCCATTCACAAATGATTACGGATAAGTAATAGGCTTTATGAATGGTTAAAAAGTTTGTCTGTTTTCTCTGTTTAGCAAAAGCAGAAAGTTATTTCCATTATTTCCACATGTGAATTGGTACAGAGTAGGAATTAAGTGCAGGTTTCTGCCTTGCTGACTTACACTAGTAATGGGAATGACTTCACTTTGCACTGGTGAGAGTGAGGGAAGTGGGGTGCACTGGTCAGTTCAAGTGACCCCGTGCAGTGTTTGTGTCAAGAGCTGGATCTTGCATATCTTCTGGCAGACTCTTACTTCTCATCAGGTGCTACAACCTCGTCTCTGGTGGAAGGTACCTGCTGCATTTTGGGATAGAATTATTTTAGGATTGATAAATCCATATGAATTCCGTGTCCATGTCAGCATTTTGTCCTCTTTCCCTTTTCTAGAGGCTGATAGTATGTCTGGAAGAGTCTCTTTATATACACAACATACGAGACATGAAGGTATTACATACAATCAGGGAGACACCTCCCAATCCTGCAGGTAAATATGATGGTAGAATCAGCATAACTCTGTAAAGTGCTTTCTGTGTCAGTGTGTGAGGTTCTCTACAAGGAACTGTGTATTGTTAATTCTTCTTTCAATTAAAAGTAACAAACGTGAGGGTTGTCTGAAACCCTCCATGTTTGATCCAGCTGAGAACAAGTAGCAGATTTTGCCCTAAACTCCATCATTTTGGTCTCCTGGAGTGGATGTGTCAATGTTAGAAAAAAAACAGGAGAGATAAAAACTGGATTTTGGCAGCACTTGGTGTAATTAAAGACTTTGTCCAGTTAATGCTTTAGGAATCATGGCAGACATGGGAAGTTCTACTGTTTAATCAGTTATTGTAACTCTCTTGGTATTCTTCATTTTCTGTTTTATATTAAACTTACGTTAAATAGTTGAATATATTGCAGGTTGACTCTGTGATTACTCATCTTTAGTTCTATTTCTGTTGATAATTTGAGTTATTTTTGTGACACTCAAGCACAGAATCAGGAAGTTTTACTGCATAGGTCTTGGAATTTCCCTGTTTCCAGTTCTGTTTCTGCGTCCCTTCTAGGGTTGTGTGCTTTATCAATAAACAATGATAACTGCTACCTGGCCTATCCAGGAAGTGCGACTATTGGAGAAGTACAAGTCTTTGACACCATCAATCTGGTAAGAATCTTTGATTGCTGTTCCCACCTCTAAAGATGCAGGTTTTGAAAATTACCTAACTTGCTCAGAGAGGAATTACTGGACACTTAAGTTTCTGTGCATCAATTTGCAGCATCTCTTGTTTCACAGAATGTCAGCAAAGAAAATACAACTGCTAATACTAGATTTGATGAGTGGAATTGGGCATATGTGAGGAACCAAGTAATTTCTGTTTGAATTGTCTTCCTGCTGCTTGTACTCTCTATGCATATGCTTCAGTGATAATTTTACGTACTTCAGCAGTTACTGAAAAAAATACTGAAGCTGTTGTCCATAAAGTAAGACCCATATTTGCCTTGAATGTGCTTAAATATGCAGTCTCAAGCTGCACACATGCGGCTTTTAACCTGTGCTGTTCTAAGGTTCTATTTTATTGATTTGCTGCAGAGAGCTGCCAATATGATCCCAGCTCATGATAGTCCCTTGGCTGCTTTGGCATTTGATGCAAGTGGTACTAAACTTGCAACGGCCTCAGAAAAGGTAAGGGAGCTTTTGATTGCCTTGCCAGCAGTGATAAAAATCAGATTTGTCACTAAGTGTTTTAAGTTTAAGTGTGTACAGTTCCATGTGCAAGTGCCAGAAAAGAAGGCTTATGGTTACAGTGGGAAATCTAAGTTAAGATCTGTTAATGATATTTGACACAATTTCCATGCTGTGAAATATTGGATAATAAGGTTATTTAAATAAAACATTTTAATCTGGCTGTAATTACGGCAGTCCTCTGAGTGGTTCTCCCTTTAGTGCAGGATGCTTATTAGAAATCAGTTGTCTTGTTTTGATGCTGTCTTCCTAATGAAAACAAGACAGTTAAAATCCAAATAGAGAGAAGTGCCTTGCCAGTCTTTGGCATGTGATGACAAATTGTTCATGTAATGTGTATAAATTAGAGAGTCTGAAGCCTCTGCTCTTTGAGTAATAAGCTTAGACTATAAAGGTATAACTGATTGCATCTGATAGAGGCACAAAGACATCCAAGTGACTGCACTTGTGGTACTTGTCTAGTGTGGTCGTTTTCATGATCAAATATGATAAGAAGGGCTGGTTTTGATGCACAGCTTGTTCTCTACATTAGTAGCTGCCACCTCTTGTTTCTGTACTCTTCAAACACATTCTACAAACAAGCTCCATAAATACTTCATGTAGTGTCTGGGGTGCATCACAGCAATGAGTTACCAGCAAAGTGGTTTTCTGCTCCTAGTTGTACTCTGCTCACTAGAGCTAATACACAATGAATGAACTTGAAATGAAAAATGATTTTTTTTCTTTACAGGGGACAGTAATAAGAGTGTTTTCCATTCCAGAGGGACAGAAACTCTTTGAATTCCGAAGGGGAGTGAAGAGGTAAAGTCCAGCTGGTTTAATTACGTGACGCTCATTCCTTATGGTTGATTTCCAGTATGTTCAGCAATTGAGCTGGCATCCTGATTTTTTGCTTGTTTTCATCTTCATTCATCCCTGCATGTATGCTTATAACAGTTTCAGCTTGAATCTTTTCCAATTTCATTCCTTTGGACTTGACTATTCTCCAAATCAATCCTGTCAGAATTGTACTCACTCTTGCCTTTTAAAAATTTATTGGTGAGGGAACTTGTTTAATGTGGGTCACCTTTTGTAGGATATATTGTATTCTTAGGGAGTTGGAGGCAGTACTTCTAATATTCTCACTCTCCTAAATCCTGCCAATGCCATTGTGAAATGGTGTTGTGGTTTGTGGTAGCAGTAACTCTGTAGTTCTACTCTACTTTATACAGGGGTAAGACTGAGTTCAGATTGTTGCTAATTGATCCCATATCTGGTAACCATCAGAGCTGAACATCATTAATCTTATGCTTGAATAGCCTCAAGAAATTATCAGAGAATTCAGAATGCTTATTATTGAAGGGGTTTTTTTCTCATTTGCAAGGTAGTGGTGACTTTGGAAAAGTCAAATACTTGGACTTCAAATTTTTTTTTCTTTTTTTTTCTCTTTTTTCTTTTTTTCCCAGGTGTGTGAGCATCTGTTCATTGGCTTTCAGCATGGATGGCATGTTTCTGTCTGCATCCAGTAACACGGAGACGGTGCATATCTTCAAACTTGAGACTGTGAAAGAAAAGTAGGTTTCAAAGGTGCCTTAGATTTTTCAAGGAAAAGGCTTAAAAGTTGACTGTACTTAACAGAATGAGTTCTCCGAAGTGTGGACAGACTTCCTTTGAACACTTCTGTAAAGTAAAGGGCATAAGAAGTCACTTATGAGTCAGCAACTGCAGCTGAGCTGTGTACTGTTCTCCCACTGAGTAGAAAAGGTGTTTTTCTGCCAAAGAGAGCTTGGCCATCTTTCACAGAGAAATGTGGAGCAGTTTTAACATTTTCAGTTACATTTGTTTCACCTCCTCTGACATCCATATGGGAAGAGCTATCTCAGCAATGCCTTCCAGCTGCATATAGGGGGCTTTAAAAGGCACCAAGTTGTAAAATGTTCCTATTTATGATTTAAGAGGACAGTCTTAATTAAATTTCAGTGGAAGTTATTGGAAACAATGATTTGCTTAGTGATAAACAGATTAATAAAATCCTGAAGCGTGGCGCTTTCCAGTAGATTCTGCTCTTGTATAATGAATGTTATAAAATGCAGTCTTATATGCAGGAGTATCAGTTTACAATCAAACATGCTTAAATAACAGGCTGAGGGTATTGGAGGACACATTTTGTCCTGTAGCATAAATGAAGTGTGTTAGAATTCTCAAGGACGTTAGTTATTTCTGGAGAGAAACAGCTGCTTAGTATCTTTAAAAATAAAATGTTTTTAAGTGTTTACACACTTTTCTCTCTAAGGTGAAGGCACAGTCAGTCACTTTTCTCTTCTGACTTGCAGACCTCAGGAAGAGCCTACAACCTGGACAGGTTACTTTGGAAAAGTGCTGATGGCCTCGACGAGCTATCTGCCCTCTCAAGTAACAGAGATGTTCAACCAGGGTAGAGCCTTTGCTACAGTCCGTCTGCCCTTCTGTGGGCACAAAAACATCTGTGCACTTGCCACGTGAGTACAGAAACGGAGCCTGCCCTCCCCACCCTGCTGGGTTGTTTGGGCTCTGGAGAGGCTGCCGCTGTAACACACAACATCTGCAGCAAAGCAGTGGGTCACCTGTGATCATGCCAGTTTAAGAGCAGCGTGTCAGAGCTAACGCCTCACAGTCCTGGGAGAGAAGGAGGAAAGGGCATAAGATTTGGAAAGGAATAGCCCATTTCTAAATGTTGTTTAAGATGTCTTCTAAAGATGTCTTTTAATGAAACAAGAATATTGAGAACAGACCTGTGGGCTTTTTTTTATGGCATTTGCTTCCATTAGTGCTGTGGGGAGTGATGGTGTATGTTGTTAGTGAATTGCAAAATTAGGCAATCCAGCCTAACCATTAAAGAAGTCTTTGAAAGCAAGTTCATATAATTCTTGTCTCTAAAACAGCGTAGCATTCATTAAAGTTAATTTTGAGGACTAAATCTAATCTTTTATGCTGTCTTCCTCAAAGGCAGGTCCCATTTGGCACAGCTACCAAAGCAATAAGATGAGCAGTAGTAAACTTATTTTGTGGGGGTTTTATAGTTTTTATGCTAAACTGACTTCATGTCTGTACTCTCACTCCTCTGATCTCAAAGCACCCTTTAAGCAATAATTAAGCTTTGTAACATTTCTCAAATAAGTAAATCCTTCCCGTTAGAATATTTGTCTCTGGAGTTGCACAAGGCTTGATAACAGGATGGTAACTTCTGAATCTGTTTTACTGAGTTATATGTAATTGCTTGATTCCTGTGGCATCCTGTTAGCCCCAAAATGTGGTTATGCTGTAATTTTTTTACACACAGTGCTTTCCCGGGTGCTCTAACTGTTAACAGCATTCCCTGTCTAGGAGCAAAAGTGTGGAAAATAACGCCTTAAAGTCATAGAATCATTTAGGTTGGAAAAACCCTCTGAGATCAAGTCCAACCATTAAATCATGGGAAGGGAAGAGAGCGTGTATTTTATTTAATAATCTGTTATTTAATAACCTTTCCTCTAAACCTTTCTAGAATCCAGAAAATCCCTCGTTTGCTGGTGGGAGCTGCTGATGGGTATCTCTACATGTACAACCTAGACCCCCAAGAAGGAGGCGAGTGCACACTAATGAAGCAGCACAAGTAAGTCCACGTTAGCTGAGAACTGTTGTATTTTATTTCTTCTCAAAATCCAGTTTGTTCTCAAACTTAGTTCTGTTCTGGAAAAGTCTAACTTAGAACAGCTCATTTCTTCAAACTAATCTTTTTCCAGACCTCTGACATGAACGAGTAACTTCAGAATCCCCCTGAGCCTTCCTTCCAGATATCCACTGCAGCAAGCACCACTTTACCAGCAGAAACTTAACGCTGTCCCAGTGCAGGGAGGGATCAATCGCTGTTCTCTCTGTGCTCCTGTTTCCTCTTGGCACTTTGAGTTGAGTTACTTAAACAAGAATTTGAAACGAGTGACACCGTCCTCTTCATCAATAAATGAAGTGGTTACAAACATGAGAAAGATCTTACTCTGACTTCACAGAGGGGAAACTGGCCTATGAAATTATCCCTGTTCTCTCTCTGCTGGTGTCCTTATTAAACTTCCTTGCATATAGGCCAGGCAGCTGATGTTCTGTAATAGTGCTGTAGAGCACTTACAGAAATAGGACAATGCACTCTTTTCCAATAAGAGTTGGCAGGAAAAGCTAGGGTAATACAGTCAAATTACTTGATCAATCATAGAATTAAAGATAATAACTCGTGATGATAATTCAGGTTTGCAGCTTTGGTCAACCTACAATTATGGTCAAAAATCATACATTTATCTGAGCATTTGAAGGCATGACCTCTGGTTAGTGATGAAGTTAAGCCTCATAGTGGGAAGCTTGTATCAAGTTGTTAATCTTTGAAATGCTCTAATACTTTCTCTGGAGGGTTTTCTAGTATCTTTGTATGAAACAACCACCTCTGTTGTGGACAGAGCTCAAGACAATCTACAATACTGCTGATTGGAATGGGGTTTTTTAATCATGCAGTCTTGTTTTGAGTCTTCTTTTCCTGTTGTGAGCTACTAGGATTTAGATCCTGATGCTGCATCAGAAGCAAACATAATGCTGACGAGTCTTCAGCAAAATACCGAGTGTTGTCAGGTCCCATCTTGCCAGGCCTCTGGAATGGAGGGACCAACTTCCTCCTGTTGGATTTCTCTATACATAATTCTTGCACATCAGATGGAATATTTCCTGTAGCTGCCAGCTCAAGCTGCCTTGTGCCCAGGCAGGTCACCTCTCCAGCTCACCCCTCTCTCCCTGGCAGGCTCGATGGCAGCATGGAGCCCGCCAACGAAATTCTGGAGTCTGCATCCCACGACCGGCCGTTGGTAGCGCAGACGTACAGTGCCGCTGTGACTAAAGGTACATATGTGCCTTCCTCACCCACCAGGCATGGTAAGGAGAAGGCTGGGAATGGGGCAGGGAGCACCTCTGCCTGTTGCTTCCTTCTAGATGGCTGCGTGAGCTGGTCCACGTCCGCACCGAACTTTGCGTAACCGCGCGTGCGAGGTGGAGCCTTGGTGAGCAGTAGGAGAAGAGCACTCGTGGTGTGCAGTAGCTTTCTGTAGATGGATCGCTTGTCTTTGCTGCTTTCTGGGTAGAATTTTGTCTTGAGTTGTGGTTGATCGCTGTAGTGATAGTTTCAGTACTTGCCACGTGGTTCTTGAGGCAGTTCTGCACCCAGACCTTGTGCAAAGCATCTGAATTACAGCCCGGCTCGCTTTTTAAATTTTTTTTTTTAACTAAAGGTTGATAAATGCTGCAATTGTTCCTTTATGGGAACAGCGACCTTTTAGCCTGATTCACTGCTCTGTTAAATCAAGGGGATGAGAACTTGGTTAATGCTGCAGCTCTCCAAGTCAGTGGAGCTTTTGCCACGTCGGGCACCCAGGTTAGTGCCTCGCTGCAGAGGGAGGACAGTCAGCACATACCACATCTGTACTGCACTGCATCAGTGGAGACTGAAAACATCAGCCTGCCCAAAGCTCCGGTTTGCGCTGCACACACACAGAAGTTTAATTTTGATCATGAACTGCTCTTGGCTTTGGAGAAACACAGTCATGAAACAGAGTCATGATAAAAACAAACATAGGGTGGCAGTGAAACTATTTCAAGTAATGCCTGGTACTTCAGCTCTACTCATTCACTCTGGATCCAAGCCTTAGTTTGTTGCTGCTGATTCCCCAACTCCCTGTTCCTTTCTCTCCAGCCTATACGGATGACCTGGGTGCTGTGGGTGGAGCTTGCCTGGAAGATGAAACCAACTCGCTTAGATTGGACGAAGACAGTGAGCATCCCCCCATGATCCTTCGGACAGACTAAGCTTGGACCTGTGAACTCACTCCTGAAGCAGAGAACACTGGCTTGATGTTTCCTGAGGAATCTCGTGTTATGCTGCTATGAACTTTGACATGAGTTGGGAGAGAGGATGACAGACTCTTACAGTTTTAAGTCGTAGCTGTAGTTCTAATTCTATACAATTGGAAAAATACATGGTTTTCAATTCAGTGGCTTTTAATCTTGCTTATCTATTTTAGCTGTGTTTATTTTTTTTGTTGCCAAAACCTGCTGTTTGTGCAGCCCTCAGAGCCTACTTAGCTTTGCATGCGTTCATGTGCCAAGCAAGCATAAGAGGGGGAGAGAGAGAGAGAAGCCACTTTATAACAAACTCAAGTTTGTATTTTTTTTATATATGTATATAATATTTAGCCTATATAAGGAAGGAGTAGAGAAGTGGTTCTGGAAGCTGAGACCAGTTCTGCACTGACAAAGGTCCAAATGGTTTCCTGTGCATGGGCTTGCAGGCATACCTAGTGACTGACATGCAACCTTTCAAATGCAATGGCCTGTTTTTTTGGGTTCTCCCTTCCCTTTCCTGGACCATTTTGTTAATTAAAATTCCTTCTGAATGTTGTGTATTTGTGGGACTGTTCTGTTTGTTGGGATGGAAAACTGGAAGTGTTTCCCTGCGTAAGGATATAGAGTATAGAAAGTGCCTTTACAGGGGAGGAAAGGAATTGCTGCAGGAAGAAAAGCTAGAATTGAGGGAAGGGTTGTTAGAGAATCTTGTCTGTACTCCTTTGGTACTTGGCTGTAGCCTGTAGTGGCTGATGAGCTTGTGGGTTTTGGAGAAAAGACTTGGAATGCACTTTCTTTCTTTCCTGTAGATTGTCCTATTTTCTTGGCAGAGTAGCAATAACCTTTTTTTATACTTTTTTAAATCATCCAAAGCAAGGATTCTGTCAGGCTGGAGGGAAGTCCCTGTAGAGTTTGGCAGCCCCACTCTATAAACAGCCTTAAGGTTTCTTGCTGGAAGGCTCTCAATTCCTGCTTCTTCTCAGTCTGGGGCTGAGTGTACTGCTCTAATGGTGAAAGTTCTTGATTTTTTTTTTTTTTTTTTCAGATACTGATGTAAATAGAAATTATTTTGAAAATTTAATTTACTTTTGGGTTCTCTACTGCTGCATAACAATGCTTTGCTTTTCTTTCTGGTCTTTTTTTTTTTCCATTTCCCCACTCATCAGAGTACCTCTTATGATACACTCAAGGACTGGTTGTTTCTTTGGCAGTTTTGGAATAAATCCTTAACTGCCCTGACACTGTCTAGGGCTTTCCAAGGCTGAGCAGTGCTGCAGACTATTTTTAGGGTTGTAATGTGCCTTCTCTTAAGTCTTGGATAACAGTTATTGAACAAGTGATTAGTGAATTACTTGGTGAGTGTTACTTCCCTTTGCCAAAACGAGCCTGCTTTGCCTTCTGTGTAGCAATGTGGGTTGTTCCTTTTCCCTCTGCTGACTGCTTGCAAAGAAATAAATATAAAAAGAGGCAAGAAAATTGCAGATCTTGAGAGGAGGACAGAGGCTGAGTGTTCCAGCTATGTGTGAACTCCCTACCACAACTAGGCAGAGATGTTCTTTTATTATTCGGTACCATGAACAAGTCATCTCTGGAGCAATAGCAGGCGGTGGGCTCTGTCCCCAGAGCTCTGGGTGAGGCAGGCGGGCTTCCCCTGCCTCTACAAGCACAAAGAAGGTGGCAGCCCCTGCCAGGAGAGCTCTGTCAGGGAGGCTGCTGTGAGTGCGTGTCAGTGGAAGGTGTTTGTACACGAGCATGCGTGGGAGAGAAGGGTTCAGGCTCGTTTGTTCACTGCAAACCCTTCACTGTCCTAAGTAGTTGGTGGGAGTGGCTTGTGGTGTCCTCTGCAGAACCCAGCAAACCCCTGAGTCATGCTGAAATCTCGCTTAGTCTCTTGACTTCAAGGTCTGGCTGACAACTCAATTCCGTGGTCTGCAGTTATTTATTTTATTTTCTGCTTTACTGCTCTCAGCTTTGCTGTGACGTTCCGAGCTGCAGAGTGAAATACAAGTCTCGAAGTGAATATAAGCTCAGTGAGCTTTGCTGGCAAACTGAACCACCCAGGAGCTGTCTGCTCATTCCAGACTAAAGCTGGTTAACATTCCTGATAACATCCTTGGAGGCTTGGCCTGGACTCCACAAGCACAGTTAGCAGTAAACATGCACCAGCAACACAGGTCTGCTTAGCACACGAGTTTTACAACTCTTGAGTGTAACAAAGGCCATGTTACACCCCTAAATGTAATTACTAACTTCACTGTTAAAAATGGAGAACATTAATTGTACTAATTTTAATCCCTTCTTAATTTTCATACCTTATTTTCCACAGGTGAGTTGGAGATCCCATATTCACTGTACTTATGTCTTCCATATGCTGTAGTGTGTTCCTGCTCCTGAGCCACACACTGTGGAATTGCTGTGCCCTACTTGGTTCACTCTTAAATAGAAGCTGAAAGCCAGTTAAAGTATCTTCTTGCTGTTGTAACTGGGAAAATCATTTTATAGAGCAAAAATATTAATGTTCTGAGGTTAGTGACCGGCTAGTAGGGTGGAGCAGGTTGTTTCTGGTCCCCACTGGCTGTGTATTTAATAGTGGTGACAGTAGTTTGTCTTAAGTTCATTGCATGAGGATATAAACTTTTTCTCAGATAAAATATGACTGATGTAATTTCCCTGTGATGGCCTTAGGCCCTCAGTAACCACCCTGCTGTGGTATGTTACCAAAGTTAGAAGCCTTTCAGGTTGGGGGTTTATCTCAGTGACACAAAGATGTGTTTCTATTTTTTTTTTCCTTTAAACATAACCAGAAATGCTGTTTGCAGCTGCATCCTCACCCGAGTGTGGAGCATGTGATTGCACTGTTGTTCTCTGTGAATCAGGTGGTGTCTAAACATTTCTGTTCTGATGCTCTGACAGACCCAGGGGAAGCCAAGGAGGCTCTAACCCTGGGCTGTGGCCGTGAGCTCCTGGTCACAGGATATGGGAACACCTGAGCAGCCCCTCTCAGTTTAGACTGACCTTCCTTGGAAGGACAGTCAGTGTTCTGTACAGTCTGTCTCTCTCTCCTTATGGGCTGCACTTCTTGATAGCTTTTAACTCAGTGGAGGGTTGAGGCAGAGAACTGAAACAACCAAAGCTGGGGAGGGGGGAACACTGAAAAAACTTGGAATCCTAAACTCAGGTCTTAGCTTGCAGTGGGATCCGTTCCCAGTGAGTACCATAGGGAAGGAGCTGTTTCTCTTGATGTGCAAATGGGCAGCGAGTGCAGGTCCTCGGCTGCTGTCTCGACATCTGTCTGTTCACTCTGTATTTCAAGTTCTGAGGCAGAAAGCTTTTATCTGCCCTGGTCTCTTCTTATGTCACTGTTTCCAAAATACAAGTGATAGATACATATCTAGCAGTTAAAAGGCAGGGCCTGGCAGAGGAGGAGGAGGAAGTAGAGAGCATCAAGAGGTTGGTAAAAGCTCTTTGTTCTGATGCCCTGTTGAACAAGACGCTGGCACGAGTGCTCCCTCTGGGATCAGGTGTGTGCTTGTACCTTGCTGCTCTGGGTCCTGCACGGCAAGTTCCTTGGCTCTGTGTTTTGCAGAGGGTGGGGGTAGAGGTGGTGGCTTTTCAAGTCTGCCTGAATGCAAATGAATGCCTGAGAAGACCTTTAATGCAGTGACAGGTGTCTACACAGAGGAAACTCAGTCTGACCTGTGTGGAATAGTGAGAAGGGAGGAGTGAGCAGAGGAGCCCTGAGCTGGGTTAGCGCCGAGCCCGAGCACAGCACTCTCTGTTATGTCCTGTGCTGTGCTTTCTTGGCTCCAGTAATGGCTCTAGCACCAACCAGCATGCAGTAGGGCAGTAGAATTTCTTTCCCTGTGGGTTGCTGAGCTGTTCGGTATCCCACTGGCGTGTGCAGATGCTCTACTGCTCTTTGCAGAGCAACGGGAGTCTTTGTCCAAAGCATTGGCGGGGATTAATCACTGCAGAGGTTTGGGAAGTTTTATTCTGTTCTCCAGCTGTCCTGGCTAACAGTCAACTTTATTTAACTTGTAAATATCTGAGAGCAAGGCCCGAGGGTCTTCTCCACATGTGCAGAGCAGGCCTTTCTTTTCCAGGAATCTGCTGGCCTGTGAAAGGCTTGCAGTGAAGAAAGCATGGCTCTGACTGTAAATAAATCCTTTCAGATTCCAGTTGTACAACCAAAGGAATTCAGCAAATTCCTATTTTTCTAATCATGGCATGCCTTCATTTTAATGCTCTTCTGACTGGCAAATCTCATCTTACACTGCTTTGAAAATAACGGGCAAGAAGTTGTAATTCCGCCTTGCAAGCAGCTGCCGGTGTGCTTGTTACAGGTGTCAGTGCTGTGGCTTTGGCCATGCAGCCGCAGGGACCCTGCATGTGTCCAACTCAGGAGTGGGGAGTTCTCCCTAAACCTGTAGCTCTGGGTTTCTGTGGGGCATTGACTCAGCCCTAGGTCTGCCTGGATCTATTTGCTCTTGCATTTGCTTCCTTACCTGGAGAAAACTCTGCATCCTGCAGTGCTTACTGACTGTTTGGTATCTGTGTTGATAAGTGGAAAAATCTGTCTAACATTCCACCTCACCAAGTGTCTGGCTCTCACTGCTAGCCCGTCGCTCTTTGTAATTTTATAACTGCCTAAGAAATTAAATCTGTGTTGTGATAAGTATTCTGTGTCTTCTTCCTTTTGTTTGCTATTTGGAGATGGGGCCGGATAAGTTCAGGGTGATGCTACATGGCCCAAACCAAAACAGCAGCAGTTCTGAGCCCTCGGTCTCGGCTGTGCTTTGTAGCTGCTCTCCACAGACACTGTCAGCTTGGGCTTTGCAGGGACTGGGAAAGGACAAGCTGAGTTTTTCTTGGCACATTTTGCTTGCAAATGTAGTTTTCCCTCTTGTTCCTCCTTAAAGCCGCTCTTCCCAGGACTTGCATTTGTGTATTTTTCTCCTGCTGCTCAGGTGAGTTCCTTAACTGCCTTTATTCCTTTTTTTCATGGAAATGCATCTCAAGCAGTACTTTCATACCCAGCCCACTCCCTGTGCTGTCACTCCAGGCTTGTTGCTTCTCGCATTCAAGCCCTGGAGGGAGATGTGGAGCGAGCCCATGCAGATGGGAGAGGAGGCATCTCGTGCTTCTGTATCCTTCCTCCCGCAAAGCAGTGACAAGAGCTTTGATCGGGGTGGACAAGAGGAGCAAAAGCCTTTCTGCTCCTGCTGGCAGTGTTGGAGCGTGCGAGGATGAGATGAGGGTGAGACTCCCCGTTCTCCTGCGTGGCTGTTTCATGGCGAGGCCTCGGCTGAGGAGCTGCAGGCGCCTCCTCCCCTGATCCAGCTCTGGAGGGCAATGCTGCCCTGTCGCTGCTGCTTTGTGCCTCCCTTTTGCTCCAGGCAAAACAGGCTCTGTTAGCTCAGATGAGTGTCTCTAAACTGTTCACTCAGCTGCTGGTGATGTTCCCCTGTCTCCTGCCTGGAGCAAACTGAAGATCTGAGGGAAGCTGCTGGTGGATTCAGGAAGCGGCAGTGACTTCCATCTGCCGTGGTGATGCCAACAACTCCTCTGTCCCCTGTGTCCCAGGTGGACGGAGCCATCCAGACCCACTGATGCTTTGGGAGGTGCAACAGCCCCTCTGCTCCTGCTCTAGGGGAGCAAAGCAGAATATTCTCCAGTAGGCATGGAAAAATTGTGAACAGTGGGCCATACCCAGCCCTGAAATAGGCAGCCGTGGTTGCCTTCAGATCAGCAGTTTCACGTCTGCCTGCTGGTGCTGAGTTTGGCCCACTGAGCATGAATTTCCAGGGAAGGGACTGAGCAATCCCATCTCCGATTACTTATCGTATTACAAGGGTAAACATGGACTTGTGCCTGTATTCCTTCCTGATAGGCTTTCGCTTGGTACTGGGTGGGCTTTTGGGTTTAGCTGTGATGATCTGTCCAGTGGTCAGGCCCTGGGACCCTTCCTTACACAGAACTTGAATCCAAGATGAAAAAACTGAGTAGAAGCACAATCCTGGTGTGAACAGCTCCACTTGGGCTGTGGCTGAGCTGAACAGTGCTGGGAGCAGAGCAAGGAGTGAGGAGCTGGGCAGAGCAGCTCACCCTGCCCCTGGCCTGGCTGGTTTGCAAGGTGGATGCAGCATCACTCATTTTTAGAGCCAGCTGGCAGAAGGGAGATGCTGGGGCGGTGCTGGGGGCCCAGCAGCCAGAGGTGAGCGCCAGCACCACTCTGACCCCGCCCAGGATTGGGAGCAGCTTGTCCCTCTGCAGCACCCACTCTCAGCTGGTGCCTGAGCACTCGCCTCTCCCGTGCCACATCCACCCCTCACAAGTCTCAGACAGGCCCTTGGCAGAGGCTTGTTTGGTTAATTAATGATGCACTGTGAGCTAATGAGGGCGTTGTGCCCAGCTTGCTGGAGCTGAGGGCAGCTGATGCCAGCTCCTCCAGCACTGGGTTATGTTTTGAGTTGGGGTTTTTCGCAGAGAGTTTTACTAAGTTACAGGTTATGATAAAGGATTTGGAGATTGCTGTGTCTGGGTAAGTCCATAAAGTAAGCTGGAAAATTTTGGCAGTGTTTTGATGTTTTGGATCCTGTTTTGCAGGGGCAAGGAAGGCCCTGGGAGAGAGAGTTGTTTCTCCACAAGTGTAGTCCAGAGCTGGGGAGCACCGAGTGATGCAGGGGCACAGATCCACTTTGTCCGTGTGATCAGAGCCACCTTGTCCACACGGTGGGTACAGAGTCACTTTTGGGTGCCAGCCTGGTGTGTCCCTTCTCAGCATCTCCCTTGTCACTACTGTCCCCTCCTCCATGCTTGGGGCAGGCTGGTGACACTGGCAAAGCCCTTCCGGGCATGTCAGCCACTGCTCCTCAGCAGCTCCCGATCAGGGCTGATAATTTATTTTATCTGTGGAGGGCAGGCAGAGGGATGGGGCTGTGGCTGGTGAAGGGAAGGCTGCTGGGGACCAGCAGTGGGGAGCCGTGCTCTGCTGTTGTGCAGCTGCTGGATGGAGGTGCAGGGCCCTGGGGCCAGAGAAGGTCCCTGTCCCTTCCCCAGCACCATCCCAGCCTTCTGGCCCCAGAGCATCCCTGTTCTTTCTTCCCTTCCCTGGGACCATACCAGTCTTCTTTTCCTGGAACACCCATGTTCTTTCCTTTCCTTTCTGGGAGTATTCCTGCTCCTTCCCTGGGAGCATCCCAGCCTTTTCTCCTGCAGAGCATCCCTGCATGTTCCCTAGCAGCATCCCAGTCTTTCTCCTCCCATAACCTCCCTGCTCTTTTGCTGGCAGCATCCCAGCCTTTTCCCCTTGGTGCATCCATGCTCCTTCCCTTGTTTACTCCCATAACATCCCTCATCCACTTCTTCAGCAGCTCTCTGCAGCACCTTCTGTGCGTGCTGAGGGCATCTGCCTTGCACTTTGCTCCTTGACCCAGAGCAGAACATGAAGGGGGGTGGGGGAAATACTGGTCTGTGTTTACCTTCACCCAGCCCCTGAGCTGAAACTTCTGGGAGAGGCAGAGGGTGCTTGGCTGCAGTGTGTGCCACAAGCTCCTGCCTGGAGCTTGATCCGACCATGCTGGGATAAGGGGACTGTGATGGGGCCAGAGCAGAGTGGGTCTGGCTTTAGCTGTGTGGCTGTGCCGCTGCTCTGCTGTGTTTTCTTGAGCAGATAATGCTGCAGCTTTTGGAGTTGGGCCCAAAAATCGAGTTCTGGTGGGGGGGGCAAAGCTCTGGGCTTCGCCTGGCCCCACAGCCTCTGCTGTTGGCTGAAGCAGGGCTGGTGTGAAGGGAAATACAGACCCCGGGCTGTGTCCCCTCCCTCTGCACCAGGGCACAGGGGGCTCTGCTCCAGGTGTCCCCTGAGGACCCCCCTGCTCTCTGTGGCCACCAAGCACAGAGAAATCGTGCAGAGCATCTCTCCTCTCCTCACCCAAAAACACTTTTGGAAATGAAAGCGGCGAGACAGAGCCAGGGATGTTATCTCACCCCTTTTTAAGGTTTCAGATAGGAAACAGCCTTTCATCTCTCCCAGGGTGAAAAGGCAATTTGCATTTCAAGAGATCAGGACGAAGCTTTTTCTCTTTACCATCCGAAATCCGTTATTAAAAGTCTATTTGGAAACAAAACAACACATGCAAGGGAAGATGGCCTCTGCAGGCTCAAATTAACTGCTCCTGTCATCCTTGATTTCCCTGGCTGCTGCTGGAGGATGCAGGATCGAGAAGGTACGGGCACTGCTGGAGATGTGAGTGGAGCAAACCTGTGAACTCCTCAGCATGGCCGGAGCTGCTCCGGGGCTTGGGGGCCTTCCCTGGGAATTGGGGGGCTTTGCACTCCCCTGCCCTGCACAAGCTTGGCTTAGACAGGTCAATTCCCTGAGGATAACTCCAGACCCACCTCCCTGCAAACCCTGCTTTCTTCCAGCTCCCACACTCGCCCTGGACTGGGACCTCAGCCTGGCTCCAGCAACCCAATCCTGCCTAATAAAAAGCCTCTGCCAGCCCAGAGCTTGGCTGGGGCTTGCTGGGCGCTGGTGCTTTGTTTTCTCAGCTGCTGCCTCTGCCCTCATTGCTGCCTCTTACTGATATTGGAGTTTGCATTAGCAGGTGCAACTCTGGGATATTCAATTACCTATAAAGAGCTATAGCAACGCAAGACATTGCTGGAGGCATCAAGGCTGTTGGTTTTTTCCCTTGGTTTTGGGTGTTTTGTTTTGGTTTTTACGTTGCATTTAAAGGAGATGTGAGGATGGGTAAAGTGGTGTTGACTAAATAGAAAACATAAGTAAAAAGTGGAGTAAAGAGAGGGAGAAATAAATAAATAATCCTGTTTATGAAATGAAACAGCTGGGTAGAAAAAAAATGATCTCCGGGAAGAAAGCAGCTCCCTGGGCTATTTTTAGCTCTTTTGTTTCTCCCCCCCCTTTCTACCCCCACCCTCCTGGCACAGTCTGAGGGTTTGGTGCATGTCACTCCTGCTGTTCTCCCTCACCTCCTGAGTGCCAGGTGATGTGCTCTTTTCTTATTTTCTTTTTTTTTTCCCCTCTCCTTTTTTTGCATCTTATTTATAGCGTGGAGGTGGGGGGAAGGGCAGCAGCATCAGGAGAGGCCGCGCAGGCATCGCCGTCAGCCCTGGCTGGGGAAAGGAGGGGGCAGCCGGGGCTGAGCCTCTCCTGCAGCATCCAGGGCTGCACATGGGGCCTCCCTCGGCTCCTCAGCAGCTTCAGGAGCTGCTGTAACCCCTCGGAGCTCCCTTTGCCTGGATCCTGGGCGGCTGCAGTTGCTGTGCTCCCAGCAGCTCCAGGGCAGGGGCCACGTTTGGTGTCTTCTCGCAGCTCTTGCACCGGTGGGGCTGGAGGAGCCCTGGATTTCCATCAACTCTTTCTCCTTCTAAGCACATCATTCCTAAACCCATCCCAGCAAAGCTCTCCACTACCCAAAGGCGCTCAGCCCTGCAACCTTCCCCTTCCCCAGCCATCCCTCCCAACTCCCTTATCTCCCATCACATCCCTCCTGGATGCTGCTGCTGCCCCAAGACCCCTCTCCCCTCACTGAGCATCCTCGTGGGTTCCCATCTTTGTGCCACTATGGAAGGAATACATAATTCCTTTATTATTCAATTAGGAATTTAACACACAATCAGGTGATCGCTTTAAGAGGATTTCCTATAAGGCAGGATTTGAATAACGGGGCTATGAGTAATATATTCCCTTAACTGGTTTATTCCTTTATCAGATTTTTTTTTTCCCCCTAAGCACTTTAATGCATTTACTTTCCCATTGTCAACACTTTTCTCTGCACTCTTCCTCCCTCCCCAAGCTTATGCAAATCCCCCGTAAGGCGTTTAATGCGCCGTGTGTGTCAATAGTGCCCAAATCTTCGCGACAGCATTAGGCTTCATGCATGCCCCGGCTGATTAAGAGGGGTGGTGGGGCCAGCCTGGCTGTCCAAACCCCCTTCCAACCCCCGCCGTGGGGCCAGCAAAGGGGCCCCTGCGCCGGGAGCTGCATTTTTCCAGAGAAAAGGCTGGAGCTGAAAGTAGCTTTTCTTTTGCAGGGCGGGCCGTGAATGGGGAGCGCGAGGCTGACCTGTCCGCCGCTGTTTGCTGCCCTGTCGCTCAGCTTTCGGGGTGCGTGGAGGTGTTCACTGGGCAGGGGGATAGCTTTGGGTGGCAGGTGAGCAGAGAAGGAAGGGGAAGGTGACAAAATAACCCCTGAGGCAGTGTCAGCGTTGATTTGTGCGCGCACAATCGATGTGCTCGATGCTGTGTGGCCGTGGGTGCTCAGGGTGCATTGTCCCTGGGTGCCCGGCTGCCCGCTGGAGCCCCGTGGGAACGGCTTGGGCATCACTGGCAGGAAAAGCAGGGGTTTGCCCGCTTTTTGTGGGCTGAGGTCGGCTCACCCTTACCATGCTGCCTGACCTCCCCTGTGCTGTGGGTTTGCTTTCCCTGGGGTGGCCTCTGGGCCTTGTTTTGGGGGGTTAACAGCCTTCACAGACACAGGGTGTGATGGACCCAGTGACTGGGGGAGAAGCCTGGAGGCCCAGCTCAGGGGCACGTATCTGCCCTGCTCACCTCGGTGGAATGTTTGCTTTGAAACCCACAGACAGTGCTGGGACACTGGAGAAAGGGGAGCCTGGGGAGGAGGGCAGCAGCGATGACAGGAATAGCAAAAAAGGTTGGCCTGTAATTCCTGGTTTTCCCACTGCCTGAGGGTTTTGTGGCTGCTGGCGAGGCCCTTTGTGAGCACAGCATGGGGGAAAACACCCCCTCCGAGGGTAACTGTCACCATTTTCTCCTTCCAGAGAGAAACCTCTCTCAACCTGTGTCTGTAAATAGCCCGGTGAGTGGGAGCGAGCTGAACCGGCCCTTCCCGGCGTTGTTTCCTCTACGCCCACCACTGATTGTCTCCTTTTTTTATCCCGTCCTGCCACTCTGCCTGTGCGTGCAGCAATTATGCAAAGTTGCAATCAAGGAGCTGAATTAGGAGCTCATCTTGGATTAATTAGTGATGGATGCAAATCGGTTCCAACAAAGAGGAGCGAGGGGAATGCAAAGGCCATGGGTATCCTCCCAGGGTTTCTCCAGCTCTCCCAGGCTGGTTTGAGGGCAGGAGGGATGCAGAGTAATGCCTTGCAGGAGAATTGGGGCATCCATGTGAAAGAATTTGGTTCTTGGCCTTGGGACGAGTCTTGGGTGCCCCAAAGCTGATGCTCAGCTCAGCCCCTGCATCTCCCTGGAGGTTTTAAACCCGGAGCTTTCTGCTTAGAGCATCTCCTCCCACCCCAGCCTTGCTGCAAAGCTTGGGGAAAAACCAGTTAATCCCTGCGGCCTCCAGCACTGAGCTCCTGCCAGCACTGGGGATTTCTGTTCGCCTGCAATCGGATTGTGACAAACCCCTCCACTTGCACTGAACAAATTCTCTGGCTACTCCCCGCTCCTTGCAGGCCCCAGTAATCCCCCAAGTGTGACTCTGGCCAAGAGGCAACATCCCTGATTAATCCCCGCCGTGTCCGTGCAAAGCCACTGCTGCCAGGGATGCTCCTGATGCTGGCACGACATGCTGGGCTGCCGTTGGGAGCAGGCCCCAGGGAAGGATGCAAAGGATGCAACACTATTTAAAGGAGCTTTTCCAAGAGGGGATTGCAGGCTTGAGAACAGCCTCCTCTTCCCGTGAAGCGGAAAAGATGGATGCGCAGCGCTCCCGGGAGCGAGGGGGTGTGGGAAGGGGGGGTGCAGAGGTTTCATCCCTTTGCCTGCCCCCCCTCAGTGTCACCCACCCCAGCTGGTGCAGAGGAGACACCCACTGGGCATGGAATAACCAGGGCAGGGTGAGCACGGCTTGGTGAAGGAGCTCCTTAGCCAAGGGGTGGCTCGTGGCTGTGCCCACAGGGATGGGGACAGTAGGGACAGCCCCTTCCCGTGGTCCCCAAGGGTTTAAAGCCTTGGCTTGAGGTTCTCGGTGTGCAGACAACTGAAAGGTCTCTCCTTCCTCTCCCCTCTGCAACAGCAATGATTAATAAAGCCTGACTCGGCTGGAAGGGCAAGGAAAAAAACAACAATACAGGACACTTCTGGAGATTGTCCTAATCCAGCATCTCGGAGCCAAATGAATCAGCAGCTTCTTATTCTGCCGGCAGGATTAGTCAATGTTCATCCGAGCTCCTGGGAAGCGAGGTGAGGTTCCGCATAGCAAGGAGCCGTGGCAAGGTGGCCACAGGGTGTTGGCTGGTTCACGGAGCCAAGCAAATCCCTTCTTGTAATCCTGCAAGCACTGTTGGGATGCACCCACTCGTGCTGGGAGCCATGGGATAGCAGGGAGAGGCAGGAGAGGGGAGAAGGAAAAAATACCTCTAAAAATCTGCAGTGTGGGTGAGGGGTGAGGCTGTTGGTCTTGCAGGAGCAAGACTCCACACTGGGGCTGTGTGTAAGAGATGTCCCTCATGCCACAGGGACCTGGAGGCCTGGGACCAGGAGCACCATGCCTGGCTGGTTTTCCTGGCTGTTAAAGTGGGTCAAGCAGAAACCCAAGGAGCATCTGAGCTCACCAACCTTGAGCCAACTATGTGGAAGCTGAATTATTCAGGGCCAGCTTAAAAAATTGAAGAGCCCAGCAAAACACCAGGAGAGCCCAGCCCATGGGACCCCCATACCCTTGTCAGGCAAAGGCAGCTCAGCCTGCACATGCTCACCTTGGGCATTTGGGGAGGGGGAAGACAGTGTTGTTTGTGTCTAACACTGCCCTTGTGAATCGAGAAAGCAGAGAGGAAGCACCCAGAGAAGTTCACCCTGATAGAATCATCTCCCCCAATTCTCTGTAGCTCTCCAAGCTGTAGCAGTTTCCTCAGGTATCCCAGCATGGCTCTGTCACACTCATAGCAGGAGTAATTGAAAGGGAACCCCCCTTGTCCCCTGAACTGGGGATCTCTCGATCGTGCGATTTTAGAGAGGATGCCAAAACTCAGGGGCTTGATCTTTGCCACCAGGTGTTTGCTTGCGGCATCTCCCCGCGGCTCGGAGAGCACCACATCCATCTGGGAGCTGAGCTGCTCCCCTCAGCTTGGTTGTCTTTAAAGGACCACCCCTGGTTCTATTCCTGGGGCTTTGGAATGGGGAGAACTGGCTCCTGGGGGGAATCCCTGCGGTGAGTAATGCTGCCTGGCGAGCGCCGGGAAGAGGCGGGTGCACATGTGCTTCAGCTCATCCTGCTCTTTTCGTGGAGCACTCTCACTGTCTGGGTGCCAACCAGTGGCAGACACGGCCAGGGAACCCCCAATACACTCACCCCCCCTTTTTTTTTAGATTTCCATGGTTCCTGGAAGAGAGTGATGGAGTCTGGTGTAGAGCAAGGGGTTATGCCCCAAGGGGAGTGAGGTGCTTTGAGATTTTACAATGACATTATGAAATTAGAGCTGAACAAACCTGCCAAAGCAAACAGCCCAAAAAATCCCCCTTTGCACCGGAGGGCCAGGCTGTGCAGGTGCTCAGCCCAGAGGGGAGCAGGGAAGGCTGAGCCCCGGCCCCAGGCCGTGCTTGGCACAGCAGTTGGGTGCGCTTTGAGCCAAACTCCGGCTGTTTCAGCCAAGGAGAAAAGATGGAAATTTCCACCTGGCCTGTTTTCTTCCCTGTGATGGATTTGCAGGAGACCCTTTTCTCAGCCCTGCTGCCGGCAGAAGGGCGGCTGAGGCGGCACAGGCGCTTGTGTCTCTGATTTCCTCTGGCGGCAGCAGCAGCAGCAGCGCATCCCCCAGCCCCGCGCGCTGATTTACACAACGCAGCATTTATTGACTGCGAGGAGATTGTAATTCACAGCCCGGCGCGGTGCAGCCACGGCCTGGGAGCAGGGATGGTTCCTCTCCTCCTTCCTGCTGCTTCCATCCTCACACGCTCCAGGGAGGAGAGCCCAGCAAGGGTTGATCCCTCAGGGCCCTCACCCAGTTCTGTGGGAGAGGGCACCTGCTGAGTCCCCGCTCTGTGCCTTGCTGCGACTGGAGAAAACCCCATAGCATCAGATCCCAGTGGTGGAGCCTGCAGCCTTGGGCCAGCTCACCCAGCCCAGGATGGGTGGGGACACCCACGGGGTCCCTGCTTGGATCACCTGCCTTGGGGACACAGATATCCACATTGCCCCGTGCTGCTGGTTCCCTTCCTGCTCTGCTTCCACTCCCTGGTTATGCAGGGGAGCAGAGACCCTCTTGGTTGTTTCCTCAAAAAGATGGGGGATTCTGTGTTCTGATAGGCAGAGCTGCAGTCCATCCATCCACCCATCCATCCATCCATCCATCCATCCATCCATCCATCCATCCATCCATCCTTCTGATAATCCATCTATTCTTCTATCTATCCATCCATCCGTCCGTCCACCCATCCATCCTGATCCCATCAGCCCCTCTTATGACAAAAACCCTTCACAGGGCAGGAATGACCCTGTCCCTGAGAAGCTCATGCCCTCAATGAAATTACCGGGGCTTTCTTCCTAATTAATGTCTCTTTGCAATTGGCTCCGGACCTCCGATACCCCTCTAAGGCGCCTCTAGGCAGTACCTACAGGCGGTACGTATAGGCGGTGCCTATGGACAGGGGTATGGGCGT
>WEIT01095402.1:34816-62557 GCA_013389985.1 Dryoscopus gambensis | reverse complement strand
GGGAAAAGGGGGGGGAACCCGCCGCGCCGAGCCCCTGCCCGCCCTGGCCCTCCTGAGCATCCTCCCGCCCCCCCCGAGCATCCTCCGGGCGCGGCCGGGGCCGCGCTCCCCCCGGCCAGGAGCTTCTCCTTCAGAGCGGGGACGTGGGTTACTGAATTCCCCCGTTTATGGCAACTTCGCTGCGGGGAAAATGTCGGGGGACCCTTTTGCCAGAGCAAAAACCGCTTTTGTGCCCTAACAGTGGGGCTGCGGTGCCTGGGGGTCACGCAGAGCCGGGGGGCAGCGGGGCAAGGTCTCCTCTCGGGTGAGACCTCCCACCCCTGCCCGCGATGGAGAAACGCCCCCCGCTCCCACACTGGGGCCACAGGGGTGGAAGGGTGTAAATCCACTGGGGCAGACGGATGTAAATCCAGCGGGAGGAGAAAATCCAATTTACGGCGGCGCAGGGATGCTCGGGGGAGCGAGGCGGAGAGTGCCGGAGGCTGCTCCAGCGCCGCGGCTGGGCAGCGCATCCCGCCCTCCGCTCTGCTCCTGGCCCCGGGAAGTTTGGGCCACACACAGTACGTACGAGGCTTTTCCAGCTGGTGTATTCTCCGGCTGGGATTTCTGCTATGGAAAAACCCTGCAACAGGCTCTCCGGCATCCCGGGAGATGCTTCCCGCTGGGTTTTATTGCCCGGGGTGGCAGCAGGCACAGGAGGGTGCGGGTGAAAGGGATTGCAGACAGCTCCTCGGGGAGCAGCGGGATAGAGCGGTGTCCCCAACATAGCGTGCTCTGCTGGCTTGTTCTGCTCACGGGGCTCTGGGATGGGGGGTCTTGGGGTGAACCCCAGCGTTATGCGGGTGTGGGGACCCCATCCCAGCCCCCCAGCAGTGCTGTGACCTCAGCACAGCCTCGAGGCCGGGGCAGTGCTGCCGTGTGTACCCGTCCCTGCAGCAAGAGAAGCATTTTAGGTTCCGGCAACTCACTCACTCTCTCACAGGGTCTGTGGGCACCACGTTTGCCCCCCGCCTCAGGGCCCTCCAGCATCCATCACATCCTGGCAGCTGGAAAACCTCTCTGCTCCTGCAAACGCCATGTCTGGCAGGGAGACCAAAGAAATCACTGTCATTGATTTTTCCTCTCTTGCCTGACTCAATCTACTGCCTTGGAGGAGATTTTTCACCAACACCACCCCTGGATGCTGGGGAGATCTGCGGGAGGTGGGCTGGGGACAGGCTGGCATTGAGCAACTGGCACAAGGAATTCAGAGCAGCCCCCTGGGGGTTGAACCACAGAGATGAACCCTGTTATGGGTGGCTCTGGTAGGGGTCACTGGAGGATGCTGGGTGTTTGGAGAGCTCATTTTGGGATGCATTTGGTGCAGACCCTCTCAGGTGTGATGCTGGGGTCTCTCTGGCAGCTCTGTGAGCAGCTCTGTGCTGGGCTGTGATCCCCCAGAGAAGCAGATCTGAAAAAAGCAGGGTCACATCCCATCCCCTCACTGAAAGCTGCAGGAGTGTGTCTGCCCAGGCCGGCGGCTCTGCCCCAGCCCCAGGCACCAGAGATGCTGTAAAGGGGCACAAACCAGAGCAAGCGTGCTGCCTGCAGGGAGCGAGGGCTTCCCGAGGCAGCCGGGATCTTCCCTGCAGCCGCCTTCCGTGAGTGGTTTTCATCCATTAATTTCTCTAATTGCTTTTGGAAATCACAGTGGCGTTTTTCTTTGGTAGCATCCCAGTGAGGTGCTGAGCCAGGCTGTGCCTCGGGGGTGGCTTGTGTGGGTCCCCCACAAGCACTGCTCACCACCCCAAAGCCAAACTTCTGCTCAGAAGGTCGGTGGATCCCATTTGCCCCAGGGAAATCGTCTTTCCAGGTGGAAAAAACATCAGAACCACTGTGATACAGCAAGGTGGTGAACGCTCAGGGCCACCCACAAGCCATTGTCCCTTGCAAACCTTTGGCATCACCCGGGGGGGACACAGGAGCCACCTGTGCACCCCGGGGATGTCACTGTTCTCCTTCCCTCTCAGGTTGGCCAGGATGGGCTCGGTGGGAGCCGAGCGCTTCAAGGAGCTGAGCCCGGCGGCGACGCCGGAGGGGAACGTGGTGATGAGCTTCAGCTTCGACAGCTACCAGCTGGAGGAGGACGAGCTGCAGCGGGGCAGCCAGGCCAAGGGTGTGCTCACCTTCATGGAGCCAGGTGAGGGCAGGCACGGCCTGACCTGACCCACAGCCAGGAGCCGGGTTCCCCGCTGGTTTCCCACCCACTTAGGAGCTTCCTGGGATGGGTTTGATAGCCACAAATAGCCTGAAATGCCACAAAATCGCCCACTACCTTTTTTCATCCATTTTTGCACCCATGTGAGCCACCAGCACATCCCGTGGCAGTGGGCTCTGCAGGCTGCAAGGAGTTGAGGATTGGTGCCCTGGGTCTCCCGCCAGGCTCACTCCCAGCCTGCAGCTTCATCTTTCTCCATGCAGGACTCAGGGATGCTCCTGGGATTCACCCCAGCCCTGCTCCACATCCTGAGGCAGCCCTGTCCACCTCCACACCTGCCTCCACCCCTCCTGCACTGCCTGGCTCTCAGCTTGTTTAGCTGCAATTAAAACTCATCAGCTCACAAAGCCCAGGTGTTTTCCTGCCTCCTGGGTCTCCCACTGAAGTGTCTTTATTGAGGGAAGGAGCTTCTCAGAGCTGGGGCTGTTATATTTGTACATCTGCAGGGTGCTGGGCTATTTCATCGCCTCAAAGCTGGGGTCTGATGTAGGTCCCTGGGATGCAGCAGTGTCACTGTTACATCTTTTTCTCTTTCTTTCACCTTTTGGAGCAGTTTCTGAGGACCCCGAGCCCCAGGATCGATACCATGGGATTTATTTTGCTATGCTGCTGGCTGGGGTGGGATTTCTCCTGCCCTACAACAGCTTCATCACCGATGTGGATTACCTGCACCATAAATACCCAGGTGGGTCTGGAGCAGGTCCAGCACTTCCCTGACACCCCAAACCTCGAGAGAGCTCATTCCGCCTTCCAAGGGAGCTGAACTCCTGTCCCCTCATCACCTGCCTCTCTGCAGGGACCTCCATCGTCTTTGACATGAGCCTCACCTACATCCTGGTGGCCTTGGTGGCCGTCATCCTCAACAACGCGCTGGTTGAGCTGCTGAGCTTGCACACCCGGATCTCCGTGGGTGAGTGTGGTCCCTGCCCCCCCAGGCAGTGCTGTCCCCATGCTGTCCCCCTGCCACCACCTCTGTCTCCCCCCCACAGGCTACCTCTTCGCCCTGGGGCCCCTGCTCTTCGTCAGCATCTGCGACGTGTGGCTGGAGCTGTTCAGCCGCAGGCAAGCCTACGCCATCAACCTGGTGGCTGTTGGGGTGGTGGCCTTTGGCTGCACAGGTATGTGGGAGAGCAGCTGGGGCTGGGAGAGGGCAGGTGGGGGTGGGAAACAGCCCCATCCCCGAGCTGTGGTCTCCTGGGACATAACCCCATGTCCGTGCTCCATCCCCTCCACATCTGTCCAGGCACTGTGGGACTGGCCAGGGGCACCAGCACCAAACCATGTATTGGTCACTGACACCACTGATCCGGGCCACCATGGTGGCATCCCGAGCCCCCACACCTGGTGGCCACTCTTGGTGGGAACAGACATAGTGCCGCATCCAGGGAGGGGAAAAAAGGCCCTCCTGCTTTTGGGGCAAGGAGGCTGCTGGAAGGAGCAGCTCCCAGTTGGCACAGCACATGGGTTCCCTCTGGGGTTTCTTCCCCCTTCCCAGAGTTTCAGCTGCAGCAATAATCCCTCCTTCTCCCCTCTGTGCATCTCTCCTGAAGTGCAGCAATCCAGCTTCTACGGCTACACGGGGCTGCTGCCCAAGCGCTACACGCAGGGAGTGATGACGGGCGAGAGTAAGTACCCACAGCCACTGGCTGTCCACGTCCCACCACATGGACTTGCACTTTCTTCTGGGGCCCCAGCGAGTCACACCTGGATCCCCACTGGCCCCAGCACATCCCGGCTGGGTTGCCAGCAGATCAGGGACACCCCAGGGTGCTCCCCAGCAAACTGGAGTATTTAATGGTTTCTAAATCCCTGCACTACCATGTCAAGCTGGGGGTGGGGATGTCTGGCAGGAGCTTCATCACCCCAAAATCACTGCTGGTGACTCCTCCATACCGGGAAGCATCACGTCCACGTGGCAGGGGATGATGGGGATCCCTGAGCTGGCATTCAGTGGGGCCCAGCGCTGACAGCTCTCCCACACCGCCAGGCACCGCTGGGGTCATCATCTCGCTCAGCCGCATCTTCACCAAGCTGCTGCTGTCAGATGAGAAGGAGAACACCGTCATCTTCTTCTTCATCTCCATCGGCATGGAGCTGACGTGCTTCATCCTCCACCTCCTGGTGAAGCGCACCCGCTTTGTCCGCTACTACACGGACTGTTCCCGCAAGGGCCTCCCCGAGAGCCGCGGGGCCGGCGACCCCGGCACCGGCTACCGTGTCCACCACGATGTCACCTCTGAGGACGTCCGATTCGTAAGCCAAGGGTGGGTTTCCCTGCTGGCCCCTGGGGTTCTTCACCACTGCACCTCAGCACTGCTGTCCCCTCTCCCCTCATCCAGGAAAACCAGGAGCAGGGGCAGCCGAGCTCCCCCCGGGGCAGCCCCGGCCCCGAAGCTGAGCTGGCTGGGAGTGGCACCTACATGCGCTTCGACGTCCCTCGGCCCAAGATCAAGAGGAGCTGGCCCAGCTTCCGAGGTGAGTAGTGGGCTCAGGGGCAAGCCATGCCTGTGGGGTGGGTTTGCTGCATTTTGTGGGGTGGGATAAATGATTGCAGACCCAGAGTTTTGGGGGTGGATCATCCCCAAGGCTGGAGAGGGACTTTTGAAAAGGGCATGGAGTAGCAGGACAAAAGGAAATGGCTTCAAAGTGACAAGAGGATAGAATTAGATGGGCAATTATCAAGAAATTCTTCCCTGTGAGGGTGGCACAGGTTGCTCAGAGAAGCTGTGGCTGCCCTGTCTCTGGGAGTGTCCAAGGCCAGGCTGGATGGGGCTTGGAGCAACCTGGGATAGTGGAAGGTGTCCCTGCACATGGTGGAGGGGTTGGAACTAGATGAGCTTTAATGGTCCTTTCCATCCCAAACCATTCTGTGATTCCATGATCCCTTTCCTAATGATGTGCCCAAAACTATGGGGCAAACTCATCTTTGAAGGCACCCCTGGGGGTGAGACAAGGCTCTCAGGCTCTGCAAGGGGGAGGCTGCAGTTTTGGCTGAGCTGTGCTGCCTGTCCCTGCCAGACATGCTGCTCTACCGCTACGTCGTGTCCCGCCTCATCTGGGCCTACATGCTCTCCATCGCCATGACCTACTTCATCACGCTGTGCCTCTTTCCCGGGCTGGAGTCGGAGATCCACAACTGCACGCTGGGGGAATGGCTCCCTATCCTCATCATGGCCATCTTCAACCTCTCCGACTTTGTCGGCAAGGTAAGAGAGAGGCCAGAGCCATCACAGTGGGGGTCTGTCCTCCTTTGGTGTCCTCTTTCTAGGCCACTTGGCCCCACCAAGGGTCATCTCCACCCCTGGGGGCCTAACCAATGTGAAGCTGCTGCTTACCAGCACGGCCAAGGTTGGGTTCTCACAGCAGTTGGTCTTTCCACCATCCCATCTCCTTGTTGCCCCATTTTGGGCACCGCATGGCCCTCCCCAGCCTCCTCACCCCCACAACAGAGTCTCTGCCTCTTGCTGCAGATCCTGGCTGCCCTGCCCTACGACTGGAGAGGGACCCACCTCCTCGTCTACTCCTGCCTCCGTGTGGTCTTCATCCCCCTCTTCATCATGTGCGTCTACCCCAATGGGCAGCCCACCTTCGGCCACCCCGCCTGGCCCTGCATCTTCTCCCTCCTCATGGGCATCACCAATGGCTACTTTGGCAGCGTCCCCATGATCCTGGCCGCAGGCAAAGTGAGCCCGGAGCAGCGGGAGTTGGCAGGTAGGACCAATCCCTCCTGGGAATCCCACAGGGTGTGGCCAGAGCACCCTGACACCCAGTGTCCCTTCCCACAGGGAACACCATGACCGTGTCCTACATGACGGGCCTGACGCTGGGCTCGGCCGTGGCCTATTTTGCCTACAGCCTCACCAGCACCTCCCACAGCAGCTGTTTCTACACCGAAACCTCCAACAGCTCCTTTACCTTGGGGTACTGAGCCCTGGGGCGGGGCTGTGGGGACACGATGGGACCTGCTGCCCACTGCCCCACATGTCCCTCCCTCAGGGAGGGAGTCTGGAGCCAGAAAGCAGCCCCAGGGTGGACAAGGACTGGTATCCTGTTGGCACAGGGCCATGGCATCCTGAAATGGCCTGTGCTGTCCAGCCTGGCACTGTGCAGGGCCGCTGCTTGGGGTGACATTCCTCCCACCCCAGGGGACAGTTCTTGTTGCTTGTGGGGGTGTCCCCATCAGCAATGTGCAGCTCTCCAGTGAAGGCTGGGGACCTTCTGTTTGCACCAAGCCATTGACAGGAGGAAGAAAATACTGCCAAATCCCAAAGGGAATAAGACCAGCACTGGGGAGGAGGGTGATGGAGGGCTGGTGAGGAAGAAGAGGAGCAAGAGAGGAAGGAAACGCTCCTTCAGTCCCCGGTGGCTCTGGGAAGGGGGGGTCTCAACTTCCATTGATGGTGCTGCAGGTTTTCACGAAGGATGGCTTGAAATCACAGTCCCTCCCTAAATACGCCAATCGCTGTGTAAAAGTCCCAATTCACTTCTGATGGTTGGGGGAAAAATGATCTTTTTTTTTATCGTGTCTTGTTTTACCCCTCGTAACTGCAAGAGAGGCAGGGTCTTGCCTCCCCCCACCCCACACTGTGAATCTGCCCCATTGCAAGGGGTGGAGGGGGGGTCCCAAGGCTACAGCACTGCCAGTGCCACCCACAGGCCACTGCTGAGCTTGAAGATTTATTGCACGGGACGCAAGTGAAGCTGATTAAATAATTAAATGTCTTTGCAATGATGGCTGGTCCTTACCTGTGCCGCTGGCACTGGTGCCACCTGACTGCTGGTGCTGGGCTGGGCTGGCACGCACACACAGGGTGGTGCCTGCTGCCTGTCCTGTTGGCTCTTGGGGTGCCCCTTGTGCTGCTCCCCACCTTCAGGGCGCCCTTTTGTCACCTGGCATGGCTGAACTTGTCACCAGGTTACACCAAACCCCTGCCAGCCTGCAAACTGCTGTGGGCAGCACACGGGAAAGGGAATGGGCCAAGAGGAGCAGAAAGCTGCAGGAGAAAGTGCCAACACCACATTTTGGGACTGGCTGCACCTCGCTGTGCCAGTTGGCAGGTGCCACCTCCCAGGAAACCGAGCCCAAGGAGCCAGCGAGTGCCAGGCCTGGCCCTGACCCGGCCCCTGCGGCACCATGCCAAGTTCCTGCCTGTATGAAGTGCAGCTCACACGAAAAGGAGCAAATCCAGCATTTCAACACATGGTGCCCTGAGCATGGTGGCAGGAGGAGGACTCACGCCTCCAGCGCAAAGGCCCTGTCCAGCAGACACCTCTGCTCCCATGTCCCGTCCTGTCCCTCAGTGCCACCACGTCACACAGACGGGTTCTCCCCAAAAAGCCACCAGGCACCTGGGTTCTGTCTTTCTCCAGGGCAGGGGCTGAGCCAAAAAGCCATTGTTGCCACCAAGGGGAGAAAAACCCTGCGGTCAGGACAAGTGAGACAAAGAAAGATGCTTCGTTGGGTTGCTTTTTTTCAATTAAATTTTTTTTTTTTATGAAAAAAGATCACACGGAGTTCTCCAACAAACAGAATGCCAAAAAAATTGTTTTAAACAAAACATAAACAAAACAAAACAAAAAGACAAAAACCTGGCTCTCCTTTCCTCTCGATTGTCTGAAATATCCTTGTGTTCCATAGAAGGCAGTGGGTTTTAAGTGCTTTCTATTTAACATTAGCATAAAATCTCTCTCGCGCGCTCTCTCTCTCGCTCTTTAAAATATGCTCACACAATTTGCTTCTAGAAGTACAGTACACTTTGAGCGTGGGGGGTGTGCCTGTTCCCAGATCATTTACAATCACAATCCAACAGGAAATAAAAAATAATATTCTAAACGTCAGACTGTGTTCATTTCTGCCGTTGTGGGTTTTTTTCTTTTTTTGTTTTTTATAATTTCATAATTTTTTTCACAGTTTTAAAAAGTTTATATTTATATATATATATTTATATTTATAATTAAAAAGTTGAATCCATTTAAAGACTTATAATACAGGAGGGCTAAAGAGTCTTTTGGTACATTAAAACTGTACAGGCTAGAACCGTCACTGTCCGCCGTGCCGAGGCGCCGGTGGCCCGGGGTGGAGATGGTACGAGCTCAGCACCATGTGGTTTGTTTAAAGGATGAGGGGTAGCTCTGTGGGGCTGTCCCTCTCCCCTAAGCCCCGGCCTCCAGACTCTGGTACGCAGCCGGCACCAGGGTGGAGAGTTTCCAATCTGTCCTTGGCTAAAGCGTCTCCCCACCAGAGCCTGGGCCGAGCCGGGCCCCGCTCCGCGTCCCAGCGATCCGTAGTGCGAGTCAGGAGTTGCAAAGATCAGTGCGTCTCTTGGACTTTCGTTTTAAGTGCAAGGATGGTGCATCGCTCTCCTCAGGTTCTCCTCCGCTGTTCCCTCTTGCCAGGTGTAACCCTGGAGCAGCAGTGGTGGTGCCGCGGGTCCGGCGTGTGCCCGGGGCGAGCTCAGCTCCTCCGTGCTGGAGGAAGCTGAACGGTGCCGTCCCTGAGCCCAAGGTGGCAGCAGGGCTCTGGCTCTGGGAACACCGCAGGCAGGCACAGCCACATTCACACACTGCCCCCATTCCCTTCAGATGATGGGCAAAGGCTTCCCAGCAGCTCCACGTCTCAGCTCAGGCAAGGCATGGCAGGTAAAGCTGGGTGAGGGATGCCAGAATCCAACAGCCTGTGATCTTCTCTCCTCCAAGCACCGAGCAGCAGCTTTCTCCAGTCGATTCCTGCCCCTTCACTGCACACTCCAAGATGAGGTCTCAGTTTGCCATGTGTCACCCCCTTGCCACCTGCTTGCTCCCTCCGGCACTTTAGCAGGGCAGAAGGGGTGCAGAGCTGCAGAGGGTTCAGGCTGTTTGTTCGAGGCAGTGGGAAGGCAGCATCCCAGACTAGATGTTGCCTCCTCTTCCACCTGGCTCCTCCCAGCCCGGAGGGTTCTCTTCTGCCATCTCTGTGCTGGGGCCATGCTCCACATGCTGCCGGAGGGGCCTCCAGGGAAAGGGAACAGCAAAAAGGAGCTGAGAGGATCGAGACGAGGCGCTGAGAGAGACTCATCTTCTTTCTCTTTCACCCTGTCCTTCCTATAAAGGGTCATGCGAAACTAAGCAGAAAGGGAATATAAGGACGGAGAGGAGCGCACGCGGAAGGCAAGAGGGTCCTTCCACGCGCGGGCGGCTTCCGAGTTACTGATGGGGGAAAAATGACACAAAAGGGATCCCTCCTGCCGGGGGGTCCCGCTGGTGAAATGATCACGAGACCCATGTGCTTTCCTGGACCAAAAGGAGGAAGGGAGAAGTTGGTCAAGTGTCACCTTAAAGCCACTTCCAGAAGAGCCTTGGGTTTCAAGCACCACCACCACCACCCCCAACGGCATCTTCCTCGAGTCCTGTAACTGCTTCCCCAACCCCTTTCTTCAGCCCTCTCCTTCCTCCTCGTGTCTCTCGCGCTCTCCTGTCTGTAGTGTGACACAGAAATGAGCATTGAAAGAAACAATCATGTCGTCTGAACAGGCACGTCCTCAGGTTTGTCTCATCCCTTCCCAGGGGGTGGCATGTGTCCCCTGGGCGGTCAGCAGATGACAGGGACCCCGTCGGTGTTGAAGATCATGCCCGTGGTGGGCTCGTAGGTCCCTGCAAGGTAGTAGAGGTCCTCACTGTCCTGGTATTTCTTCGTCTTTAGCATCTGCTCATATTGATCCAGACCAACAACAAGACACTTGTGTGAGATGGTCTGGACATCGTTTTCATCCACGTGAGAGGACTGGTAGAGGGCTCTCTGCACAACAGGAACAGAAGGAAGGAGGTCGGGGAAAAAAGGAGCCATTAGATCTCACAGCATTTACAGCATCATCTTCAATAAGTAGGAAGAACACCCACCATAATGGGATAGGGCTCTGCTCACCATCAAGAACCTCTCACTCATCCCAACAGCCAGCCCAGGGGAGGGACACTGGGAATCTGCACAGGCCCATGGACAGCCTGGACAACCCCTCCAGCCCACTGAACCTGAGCCCTGGCTTTCACTCAGCTCCCACTGATGGGAATGCTGCGGCTGCCAAGCACACGTACAGAGGGGAATATGGAGGCCAGGAGTTTGTCATCCTCTCTCCAAGGATGCAAATGCAAAGATGGGTGCTGGATACCAGCTCCCTGTTCCCTCCCACACCTAGCACCTGCAGCTATTCCCACCCTCCCAGAAACATCCATCCCAAGTCCTGGGCACTGCAGACTTGGCAGCTGAGGCAAAAAAAGCAAGAGCCAGAGCAGTTTGCAGGGCATTTCCCAGCAGTATTTATTTGTTATAGGGTACTCAGCATTCCCTCCCAGCCTTCCACCAGTCTCACCAACCTCCATAAAGTCCTTCCTCTGGTTGGATGCCTGCAAAGCTGTGGACAGACTCCTGCCCGATTTCTGATCCCAGCGCTGTGCCCAAAATGAAAAGAGGAAACAGAAATGAAAACCTGGTGAATTTGTTGTTTTTCCATGCCATCACCTCCTGCCCACCACTTGTGCTTTTGGAACTTCAACCCCTGCCCACTGCCACAGGGAATAAATCCTGCTGTAAACCAGCCACACACATGTGCAAAATTCAGTGTTTCTGAGCACCAGGCCCATCATTCTTACACTTCAAAGACTTGATCTCGCTCTTGACACTCTTTTTGGACCACCACAGAAGTCTTTTTTTCCTAGTATGAAGAAATCCACCCCTCCCTTGTTCAAGGGGCCAGCAGTGGGCTTGCCCACAGCATAGGCAGCCCCCACAAAATGAAAGGATGGGGCCAACCCCTTCAGAGTACCAGTAACAAACTGGGCCTTGGGCGTTTTCCTCATCATTGGAAACAAAAGGAAGCAAGGAGCTTTGCAGCCCTCTCAGCAAAGGAGACCAGCCTACCTTGCCTTCGTTGAGTTTCTTCCCAGGATTGGTTTCTTCTGGGTGATAAAACCATTTGACTCGGACCACCATGTTGTTCCCCCACGATTCCCACATGCTCTGGATCCGGCCAATGTAGGGCAGGTTGGGGCGGCCGGCGGAGAGGAAAACCGCGCAGTCTCCGATGCGGATGATCTCCTTGCCCCGCACAATGGCCTTGTAGAACAGCTTCCTGGCCTTCCCTTTCATTCCTCGTCTCTGCCAAGAGAGGATCATTCAAGCGGTCAGCCACGGATCACCCATGTTTTCCCCACACACCACTGTTTGCCTTGTCCCACATGCACTCCTTTGCTGTTGGCAGAGCCACAGTATTCCCACAGGAGTTGGGGCAGAGGGATACACCATGCAGGACGGCTTCCCCAGCACAGTGAAAGCCAAACCCAATCTCCCTGCCAACCAGACACTTGGCACACCCCGCCAGCAGTTCCACCACCCCAGGAAAAGGGGAAGAGGCACCAGAAGGCAAACTCTGGTGCCGAGTACTACGGAGCATTTACCTGTGTGGGTTTCCCAAACCATTTCCAGAGCTGCCGTGCCGGGAGGAAAGCAGCGATCTTGGGCCTGTTCTCCACAGAGGGCAGGCGCTGGCGCTTGGCCAGCTCCTTGGTGGTGGGCAGGTGGATGCCCTCGCGCTTCTTGGGCCGGCTCTTGTTGCCACTCTGCAGTGGCGCCGGCTGCTGCGCCGGCTGCTGCGCCGGCTGCTTCTGGCTCTGCGGGTGGGAGGAGGCCCGGGATTTCCCTGCCTGCTTGGTTTGCTTGGGTGGGAGGGTTTGCTGCACCGAGGAACTCGGCTGGGCCTCAGCTACTTCGTCGTCAGAGCTACAGGAGGAATCTTCATCTGTAGTGGAGGAGGAAGAAGAGCTGGAACTTGATGAAGAAGAGGTTGATGAGGTGGAGGAAGAGGAGGATGAGGAAGATGAAGAGGAGCTGCTGCTAGAAGAGGAGGAGGAGGAGGAGTTGGAGGAAGAGAGAGGGGTGGACGCTCTTGAGCTGGCTGAGCTGCTGTCCTGGGCTTCCCCTTGGTTCTTCTCAGCCTCCTCTTCTCCCTCTGACTCCGAGCTGCTGTCACTGCTGTTGCTCTCAGACTCCTCCACAGCTGCTGGAGCTGCTGCCTTTTCTTCCTGGTCCTTCGAAGCAGTAAGGCTCTCTGCTGAGGCATCAAACTTTCCTCCAAAGCTGGCAGGGGAAGGGTCTCCCTCAGCCACCTTGGATCGGGAAGATTTCTGCTTGCCCTCCACACTCACTGCAGCGGAGTAGCCCATCCCCAAGAGACTCTTCCCATCTCTGCGACTGGCCAGGTTCGAGTCCTCCAGCATCCTCATCGCCTCCTTCATCTTCTTTGTCTTTGGAGACATCACACCCTCATGGTCCAGCTTGATCAGGATTTCGCTGTCATGCTTCCTCTGAGCCTTGACCATGGTGCCAAACTCTTGTGTCTCTTCTGTGGGCCGCCCTTTCTTGGCCTTGGCTTTGGACACTGAAGCATCGCTGGAGCCGAAGGCCGCCAGTGTTGCTGGGAGGTCGCTGTAGGGCTCCGTGCCAAGGATGCTGCCGAACACAGCCGGCTGGTAAGGGGGTTGTGGGGCGCTGTGCAGCTTTGTGGAGATCTTCATTTTGCTGGCTTTTGACCGCTTTTCCTCCGTGGGAGCAGGTGAGCCCCCAGCGGGCAGCGGCTGCGACTTTCGTGACCCCTTCATGCTTGGCTTGCCCAAGCAGGCTGGCTTCTCTGGGACTGAGGAGGTAACAGGTGAAGACTCCACCTGATCCTTCTCTTCAGGCAAGGCAGCCTCTTCTGCAGAGGAGAGGAAACACAAAGACACAATGTTATCTCTCCAGATGGGCTTTATTAGCTCAGACACAACCAGACACCAGTGCTGGTCTCTGGCCAAGCATGGCTTGTTCCTGCCCGCTCAGGTACCCCCAAAGGGGCACAGGGGGTGTCCTCACTGCTCACTGAACAGCCTGGCCTGGTGCCAGCACTTGTGAGCAGTGATGGACAGTGCCCAGGGGTCCTGCTTCAACTTCAGGAGAACCAAACTACAAATACCCTGCACCTTCAGCCCTACTGATGGCTGCACAGATGCTCAGCTGAAAAAGGGACTCTGCTCCACATCCCTGACTGACAGAAGGAGGCTGTCACAGCACAGGCCAGCTTCTGAGCCAGCCTCCTGCAAACTGCAGCCACAGCAGAGTGAGATGATGCATGGGTGCTCTGCACTCAAGTGATGCATCCATCCTCATCCAAATCCTGCTCCAAGCAACAGCTCTAATTTGGGGAGAACAGTGGGGAATTGTGCAAGGATTCCCTCAACTCCAGGCCTGGCAGTGGTGGCAACTTACCAGCTTTTGCCTTGACACTCGGCTTTCTCCCTCGCCCTTTGCCCTTTGACACAGGCTCCTCTGACCCCAGTGCAGCTCCCTCTTTTCCTTCTCCAGTGTCTTTGCTGGATTTACGGCTACGGCGCTTGGTGCTGGGCACCAAAAGGGCAGGGGAAGGCTCAGCACCTGGAACAGGTCACAGAGATGTTCAAATGCAGTCAAATAACACATAAAACAGAGATGTGATACAGGGAAAGTATCCCAACCAAATCTGCATATGGGACTGAGCCTTTTTCCTTATGGGCGATATCCCACCCCAGCTCTGTGTGTCTGTAATTGATGGCGCAATCTTTGTGACTGAAAGTCTGTGAACTTGTCCCAAAATCTGAGGAAAATGGCCCGAAACGCCGTACACTTCAGAGTGGGAAGTATCTTGCAAAAAACTGAACAGCAAGACTCACACTGGATCTTGTAGTCAGGTGGGAGAAGCCGAATGTGAGACAGTGGGATGCGTCCTGTGTCCCCGTCATCGAACTCTACTGTGATGAGATCACCATCTTCCTCCAGATCCAGGGTTCCTGCGGGGTGGGCGAGCAGAAGATGGGATTAGGAGCAAACACCAGAGTACAAACCCCTTGTGAGGGAAGTGAGGACATGATGAAAGACGGGGGGGTTGCACCAGCTCCAAACCAGCTCCAAAGCATCCCATCTCTACCTTTCCTAGGCTGTGCAGGGAGGGCACAGAAGGCTCACTCTGCAATGGAAAGTCCCTGATAATACCAAACCAGCCCACTCAGGGTGAAATTCCCCATAAGCTGCACTGCTCCAGAACATAACAGCCATTCCAGCTTGACTTCCCACCTGTCTCCACTATTTCCCTCTAGTCTTGCAGAAATTCACTTCTCTCCTTTCGCTGAAATATCTTTTTTTTGCCTGTGTTTTGTAACTACTCTCAGCCATCATGAACTGCTGCTTTTCACTTTCTCCGAGAGAAACAAGCTGTGTTCTCAGCCCCTCTTCTTGCATCACCATTACTGGTTTATAAATCGTAAATAATTATTGCCTTTTACACATGTGGTGTGACCAAGAGCCCAAAAACAAGACCAGCCATGGCAGAATTGTCCAGAGCCATTCACCAAATTTTTAATGGGACCAGACTGGGGAGTTATGCGTCAGAGCAAAGTTGTGCATGACCAGGTGATTTAGAAACCTCCACAGCCTCAGAAATAATTGATGCCTGGAATAAATTCTGACTTTCTGAAAAGTATTAAATGTCCTTGATATATTTAAGCTCCTAAATTGCTCAGACCTCCTCCTGAACCTGCAGGATGTTACTAAATCTGCACCATTACTGAGAGGGGCATGACGTGGAAGAGAGAACGGGCCAGGCTCTGATCTCCAGGACTCACAGCAGAGCTCAGGGCTTCCCCAGACAAGCCTGGCATCCCTGAGGACACACAGGACTGAGGCATCCCAGGTTCACAGCACAGAGCAGCTACAGTGGCCTTACCTCGGACAACTGTCCCTGGGTAGAGGCAGCGGTACTGCTGGCTCCAGTAGGCTGCAATCCTCGTGCCCTCGGGCAGGAACCGCACTGAAGGGGGTTTCACATCGATGATCTGCTCAGGGCAAGAGGAAGGCAATTACTGACCACCCTGGCACCAGCACAGACCATCCCACCACACCTGGCATGGAGCAAAGCAGCTCTGGAGAAGGCAAGGGACAGTTTCCCTGCTGGGGAATGGCCTCCTGTCTGCTCACACGGCAGCATGAAGGACCATCCCTGCTGGAACACAGGACTAGTGCCTGCTGCCCATGGGGGAGCTTGGCCACGGGGCAGCAAGCACACCAAGGGGAGCTCCGCCCATGCTGGCCGTGGGGGCAGGACCAGGGCATCCTTGCAGCTGGGGAAGGAGAGAGCTTCCAGCTAACATTCCCCAGCCCAGAAGAGGGCACGGGCACGGAGGACAGGCAGCCTTCGGCCTCACATACCGCTTCCTGCAGGAGCTGCTCCAGGCAGTAAATGTGGGGCCGGTTTCCCCTCTCGCCTTCCACCACCACCCGGTATCTGAAACACAAAGGCTCGGTCAGACACAGCACATGGGAGACACCACCCCAACCAGGTAATGCCTCCCTCTGAGGATGGGAGAGCACTTAAAGAGAGATAATTGGATTTCCCTGAGTGCTGATAAACCAGACTGAACTCTCCCTCCCTCCCTGCCAGACTCCCTCAAGTCTCTGGGCAGGCAGCTCTACACAACCCCCAAAGTGACCCGTGCAGCAGCTATGTCCCCATTCTCCAGCAGATCCCAGGTGGATATAGCAGCCCCTCCACTCACATGTCCGGTGAATGCACTGTCTTGACATGCCCAGCATAGAGCAGCTTGTCATCCATGGGGATGAGGACACGCAGGCCATCTTTCAGCTCATCCTTGTCAATGATGCAGGAGCGGGGAGCTGTGAGGTGTTGGAGCAAGATGAGGATTAGTGACCACCACACGTGGAAAACAGACAGCAAAGGGAGAAAGAAACTTCATATTCCTAGCATCACTGTCCCCTAGGAAAAGGCCAGTAAGCCACTTGCAGAAAGGGCTCTCACTCTGGCTAGCTCTTGGTAATAAAAATTAATAGTGATAAATAGTAACTCCCCACTCTTGGCAATAATAACATATCAGTAAATGAAAATAGGGCAACTCAGAGACTGGGCTTCAACTAGATGTCACAGTGAGCCACACTGATCAGGCTTAGTTTTTATTGAATTGGCTGAAAAATTGGTATCTCCACCCCAAGGACTCATGGTTCTGCATGAGGAATGTGTGAAAGCAGCACAGTCATCCTTTGAGCAGCCCTGGAAAACCTGCCCAACTCCTCTACCTGTAAAATCCTGCCCTCACCTGGTGTGGGTGGCCGCTCAACCAGCATGCTCAGTGGGATGTTCTCATCCTCCGAGAAGCTGCTGTCTTGGTTGGGTTCAAAATCCTCCTCTGCTGCCATGCTCTCCATGAGCTTGCTGACAGCTCCTCCTTTCCCTCGGTTCTGCAGGACAGCAAGCAGCACATGAGCTGGATCACCACAGGCAACAGTCTGATTCCATCTCACCTTTCTCCAGCAAAAAACAACCTGAGGATATTGGGACAAACCAGTCTCCACCCTCAGGAACTGTTCACCTCATGAAAAGTTAAGTGGGTGTACCCCAACTTTTTGCTGCCTTTATCCAAAGGCATCACCAGCAGTTGACCAAAAGCTATTCCCCACATCCTCTCTCCTGGAGGTTGGGAGAGATGTTGTGGAGCTGCAGGTTTGCTCTGCATTCACCACGGTGCTCCTGAGCCTCTGCCTTCACTGAACAGGCACCAGGCACTGTTCCTATTTTGTCTCCAAGCTCCACGGTCTGTTCCTTGCTGTTACATGCAGACCGTAAGTGTCACACTCAGAAGTCATGTGAGAAGACAGCAGCGTGTGTTGTGAGGGATGACAGGCTGCAGCAGTGGAGCAGAAACCAGCTGTGACCCAGTGCTGAGCAAGGCTACTCCATCACCATCTCCTTGGTCCTTGCTATCCACGCAAGCTCTCCCTCCACCCCGTGGCGGCCTTAGAGAAAATCCTGCCTGCTCACTAATTTGGGGGATGAAGGCAGATGAACACCAGATGGTAGCAGCAGGTACTACCTGAGAGTCTTCATTGGATTTTAGGCTTCTCAAACCAGCACCTTGCCTGTAACACATCCAGCAAAACCTGCACCTCTGTTTTCCCTCCCTCACACTGCAACAGTCCAGAACAGAGCAGGGCACTCCAGCCACACTAGAACCAGCCCCTCACCTCTTTTTTCACATCCTTGGCTTTCACCTTAGCTTTGCTCTTCTTAGTGGAGCCCATGGCACTTGCCAGGCTGACCCGAACATCTGAGGGGGAGCTGGGGATGCCAGGAGGAGACATGGATGAGGAGGAGGAGCAGCAGGGTGTTTCTTTACCCTTCTTCCGCTGCTAAAATTAAAAACAAAACATTTCCATCAGTAAAGAGAAGATTGGTAAAGATCTGGGAAAAGGTGGAGCAAGGCAGGCTATGCAGCAGGTAGGATAATGTTCAGCCAGCAGTTACTTCACGGCCCACATCACATCCTACATCTCCCAGCTCTGCTTTCTGGCTTCACACATTTTGGGAACAGCTTTTTATTACCCTGGAGAGCAAGTCCTGCCTATCAAATCTTCCTCCAAAGACCTCCAAGAAGATCCCAGTTGGCCTCATGTCACAACTAACTTGTCCAGTTCTCCCCATCAGTGTTCTTCCATAACACTGCCATGAACTGAACTGGAGCCAGAGGGAGCCAAGCATTCAGCTGAGATGGAGAGCCAGTAACCCAGAGATCACTGTCACCCCCAGACAGGGACAGACCTCAGAAGTCACCATATAAAAGGTGAACAGCCTTAAAGGCCAGTCTGGGGGCCACAGGTCAGCAAGAGGACAAGGTCATGCAGGGAGTGGGAGATCATCGACTCTGGCCACCCAAACAGAAAGGATTTGGGACATGGGGGGTGACAGAAGTAACCAGCCCCATTCAAACACGACAGGTTTTTACTCCCTGCAAGTCAGATCCAAGTCTGACAGAGCCTGCGGGTGTACCCGGGGCTGATAGGGGTGACAAGGGGCAGCCAAACAACTGCTGAGACACAACTCAACTCTCCTCTGCCTTAGTGGAGATAATTGCCCTCCCCTCACCTTCAGCTCCCAAGCGTCCCAACACCAATTTGGCCAGCACATTCCTCACCTTACTTAGCTCCTTCCTCTCCTTCCCCTTGCTGCCCTCCTTTTTGGGGCTCATGGGGGCCCCCTTGCCACAGCGCCCAGATTTGGAGACAGGGGTGGAGCTGGCAGGCGCCGTGGATGTCAGCATGGCCGAGGATGTGGTGGCGTCGTGGAGGAAGATCCGCTCGCTGCGGCGCCGGTTCCACAGGTCATCATCGCTGGCCTCCAGCCCAAACTCAAAGCTCAAGTCCTTGGGGGATTTAAATTTCTTCAGCTTGCGGCCTTTCTCAGACCCCAGCTTGGCCTTGTCAGCGCTCCCAGATCCGGAGTCGAGGCTGCTGGGGGCCTGGCTTGGCGGGACACTGCTGGACTCCAGCGGCCCCTTCTTTCCACGCAGCAGCCCTGAAGGCGACTTCTTCCTGATCTTGATCTCGCTCTCTGAGTCGGTGTACTCGAACTCTGTCCCTAAGTGCAAAGAATTCAACCATCAGTCAAAGCCCTGGCTGAGCCAAGAGGGGGCATATCCTGCTGGAAACTTCTGGGCTCCATGGGAGATGCTGTGCCTGTTCAATAGAGTTCATGCTTGTTCCCCTTTCCAATCCCCACAGACCTCCATTTCTGACCCATAAAACACTGTGGAAATTCCCTGGAAAGAAGCCTGCCCTGCTCCAAACCAGAGCCCAACCATTCAGGCAGTGTGGTTCAGTATGTTCCCTGCCTCCATTTTCACCCTTCTCCCACAAGCAAAACCCTGCGGGGAAGCTCTGAAAAGATACTTTAACCTGCTCCTCCTCAAAAAGGAGCTGCTCAGCTGAAACCAAGCATAAACGCCACAAGCTGATCCCTCCTTCTCTCCTACTGGGAGCCCTCTCCAGTTTCACCTTTGTTTCAGGAGAACAGTGTCTTTTAAGAAATTGAATAAACCCATATTTCAAGCTTATTTTTTCCCACTGGCCAACAGACACCACAGATCTTTCTACTGGCTCAAGCAGTCGCCTTGAAGAGAGGTAAATCTTTTGTCTGTGGCAAATGGAATTCCCCTCACACTGGCCTCTGCTCAACACCACGAGCACAGCAGTATCCAGAGGCCTGAAAAACTATAGTAATGCCAAGATGCTCCCCACCTTCACTGAGTTCCCCTGAACCTGATAAAGGGAAGCAAGATCATATTTCCAGGGGCAGAAAAGAAACTGAGGCAGCACCTACACACTCAGCAACACGGGCAGGAGGTAGGCAAACAATATTCACGAGGGAAAATGAAAATGTACATGGCACAAGCAAGGAGAGCATCTTCTCTTGGTCCTTCTCTCAAATACACTCACTTTCCTGGGTAAATTCAGTCTGCAGGAAACTGCTCTCATCTTCTACCCAACTCTCTTCCCCTGAGACAGCCCCAGCATGAACAGAAAAGGAGCCAGTATGTCAAAAACAAAGCTGGCAAGGCTTAAAATGAAAAACCCATTGGAAATTAAAACACTCCTTCTCCCTTCTCGCTATTGCATGAGGTAATTTCTAGATGCTTCCAGTTTCAAGGAGGGCAGGTTACAAGACAATAAATTCTTAACAGAGGCTGTTGGAACAAGTTGGCAAAAGCCTAATATAGCATGGAAACAGTGCTAAAACAAGCCAGGCTCCTGAGGAGGACCATCATTTTCCATTCTGAAGCATGCTATAAATTCCATTATCACTTAATAAATATTAATAGAGAATTTATAAATGGAACCCATATAGATCTGTCTAACCAGGAACAATGTCACCAGTGGGCACTTGTGCAGCAGGGCATGGGGAGGGGAAGAAATGAAACTCCCAACACATTGAAACTGAGACAGAGACAGGGCAGAAACCCAGATTCTGGCACTGCAAACACATGAGCAGAGGAAGGAATGCTTGTTTCAAGTCTCGCTGGCTGGTTTCTATATGGAAGCTGACGGGATGGGCTGATGGAAAGAGCTTTTCCTCTGCTTGGGTGTCTCTCCTTCCCTTGTGCATCCAAGATCAGCTGCATTTAGCACATGCTTCCTTCCCTAAAGTTTAACAGCACTTCACTACCTTCTGCACTCTGTCCAAGGGGATGTAGCATCCCGCTGCTTGCCTTTGCAGCACGTCTTGTTGAGAATTTGCCAAGCAGAAAAAGAGGAAACTTTGACAAAGCCACAGCTGTGCCTCGGGAAGCCATGGCTGCAGCTGCTAACCTGCCATGTCCGTGATTGGTTTTTTGTTTCCCTATCAGGCCACTTTCTCCACCTTCAGCATCAGGACGAAGCAGCCAAAGCAAAGAAAGGGCAGCTCAGTGTCTGGGTACACAACCTGCTCTCTTGCAGCACAGCTGGGACCTCACACACCTTCCATCTTGCCCCCACAACACCACCTCAAACCACGGAACTCACCCATCAGGCTCTGCCGCTCCTCCTTCTTCTTCGCCTTCTGCTTGGCCTCCAGCTGGATGATGGAAAGCGGAGGGGGGACGATGGGGCTGGGCATCGCGCTGGCAGCAAACCTGGCCAGAAGGCCCAGGCCACTCTCATCCAGGGCGGGTGACGACAGCCTGTCTGTGCCATCCGTGCCATAGTCCTCTGCTTCCTCCTCTTCCTCCTCATCGTCGTCCTCCTCCTCCTCCGAGCTGGAATCTGGCACGCAGAAAACAGGGAGCCCGTTACAGATCTCACGGAGTTGTGCACCAGCCACATTCCCAACCCGAAGGGCAACTCTCCTGCTGCTCTGTGCCCACCTAAGTGGCACTGAGCCACCCAGGACTGAGCCACAAGATGCCGGCCATGGACACACACGTGTCCTTGCAGCCATTCAGCCGGTGTCACCCTGCCTGCCACCACCCTGGAAAGACACCGCAACACAGGGTACAGCAAAGATGACCCACTCAGGGCAGGGGAGGGAAGAGCAGGGTGTTGGCAGACTTGAAAAGGATGCCAGGCACCCCTTCCCTACAGCTTTCAGGAGAAATTAAAAGCTTAATTCCTTTGAAAATCCCAACCTGGGAGCTGTGGGATTCCCCTCCTGCCCAACAACACTTCCTCCATAACAAAATCCATTAGTGTAATCAGAACCAGAGATCAGCATGGAAGGGGAATACCAGAGAGCAGCCTGTGCCACGGCAGGAGGCAAGGGGGAAACAGGGAGGAGAAGGGGCAGGAAGCAAAAATGCAAAGGGAGGGGGAGAGAAATAATAATTCGAAAGCAATGGATTTGGAATGCACAAGGGAGGAAAGTGTAGGTAGTGTTGGAGACAAGGAGCAGTGTTTAAACACTCTGCCTCAGAACTTTCCGTGCCTTTCATTTCCCTCTCTACAGCTCAGGATAGGGAAGGCCAGCTCAGTGCAGGCAGGAAGAGCTGCCCACAGCCAAAATCTAATTCTGGCAAAGAAATCAGCCTCACTGCCTGCCTCGGCTGACACCTGCAGAGCAGTGGGCTGGGGGTTTCCTCTAGGGTGTGTGCACAGCAGGTATTTTGGGGGTAGATGCTCCAAGAGTGGCACCTTTCCCTCCCTACAGCGCTTCCCAAGAGTCTATCAGCAGCTCAGAGGCAATTAATTTTAACAGCATCTCATCCAGTGAGTGCTGGTGAGCAAGCCACTTCACAAATGCACATATACCACACACACGCTTATACACACACATATATGAGCACACAGATCTATAAAAATATATATATTTTATTGCAAACAGCGGGTCTGGAGAAGATATTTCATTTCTCTTGAAATTGAGGGCTTAAGTAGGATCATTGAGGCTGCTGGAAAATTTCCACCACTAGCAGGAGCCCTGTTCTGAGCCCACTCCCCAGCTCCTACCAGCCACTATCCCGGCATCTGAAATCCAGCCAAATGAGAAACCAGATCCCTTCAATATGAGCTGGAATGAACATGAAAATCCTTTTCTTTTCACATATGCCCTCTGGGATAGATAAAAACGTCCTCAACACTTGGTTGCTCAGAAAAAAAAATACAATAACACAAGTGTTATTTTTCCATGATATTAGAAAGCACAGGAATATCAGAAAACAATGTTTTCATCTTTGTATTTTATCAACTCAGGTAATTGGCAGCCTTTTTTGCCTTTTTTTTTGTTTAACATGGATGGTTTATCTCTGCAGCATACATCTGATAGTCACAGAATACTAATTTTTAACTGCATAACAATCCCTTCCCCGTTTCAGTTGCTCAGACTGGTTCCTTGTGATATAAAAATGCTACTACAGTCCTGCAGTCAATACTGAGAAATCCACAGCCATGTTCACTCCCTGCATAAAAACCACATGCAAAAAAAAAAATCCACAGCAAATTGGGATCAGATTCCTTCCCCTACCAGAAAATGGGGCACGACTGCTGTTTTTATATCACGTTTTGCCAAAAAGAAAACAAATCCAGATGAACTTTATTCTGAGACATGAAAACCACCTGCCTGAAAAGCAGCAAAACTGTGCCTGAGTTCAGTGACACCCTGTGGGGTAGCAAGACCTTTTCCATACATCCCATCTAGCTCTGAAATTCAGAAATCTTCAGCAAAAATGGGAAAGAAATGAAAAAATTAACCTGTACATCCCTTCATGCCAGACCTGAGAGCTGGCTGAGCAGAAAGTGGCTCAGTGAGCAGCTGGGGAGGAAAACAGGGGGGAAAAAAAGGAGAAAGTCTGCAGGAAAATCCCTCCATGGTCAGTCCAGCCCCACTGGCTCAGCCACATCGACTGCCCAGCTGCACCATTCCTTCAGCACTTACAGGCTGCATGTGCAAGGGCAAAAGGGTGCCCAGCAGCTCCAGTACTTCAGAGGCACTCAGGTAAAACAGATTTAAAAGCCAGGATGGCAGTGGCTATTCCTCAGGCTACAGAAAATATACGACACAATGAGTGCCTGGCAGCTGTTCCAGCCTCCTGCTCATACACGGCATCACACTACGGAGAGACAACTGAAGACAGCCCCTTGTCAGCATTTTTACCACAACACTTATATTTTTATCTGCAGGAGATACAATTTCCAGCCTGAAAATAACCCCATTTTAACACATTCACAGCACAGATCTATCCTCCTCCACCTCTCATGGCGAGGATAGATCTTGCTAACCCCACTCCACATGCACAACACAATCCCTGCTCCTCTTCCTTCTCATTTTCCAAGGGACAAAAAGTAACAAATGAAGCAAAAAGAAGACATTTGGGGCTCTGCTCCAAGCCTACACGCTTCCAAACTAAGTCCCCAAACTTCTGGCCATGGTGGCAAGTAAGCTGCTGGTGCTCTCTGTCCATCTGCACGGCTCCTTGGAGAGACTGCTGCCTGTATTTAATGGGAAGCAGGAGCTTTACTCCTACCATACCCAAACTGTGTGTGGGTTTAAAATTAACTATGCACAGATGCCCTTACACAACTGAAGCCTCAATATTTTTTTTTTGTCCTGAAAAGGTGATTTTTAGCTAGCAACAGGGAAAAAAGAGATTTAGAAAAAAATCATTTTTTCCTTCAACGGTAATTCTGTTAACACTGAGAGAGGGTAAGGGAAAAAAATGCTCAAAGTTAAAAATATCTTTTCTAATTGACATTTTTAAGAGCATGTATATGTGTGTATATACCCACACACGCAACCACACGTGTACATACAACTCCACAGCCAAAACAAACAATACATTCGTATTTAAATGCTACTGATGCCAGATAAACTGGAGCCAAAGATTTTTTTTTTAATTTTTACCTGCACTGAATTAAAACCCAAACCCAGTTAAAAATACTAAGTTTTCTCATTGCTTTTAACAGCTAAGCTGCCGTGATATTTTACTGTAGGAGAGCAGTAAATGAAGATTTGTTAATGATGAACAGAAACTGGTTAAGCAATTTGGTTTTTAAAGACTGATGTATGTAACAAGACGGGTTGAGGGGGGTGTGAAGAGGAAAGGTTGGGGAAGGGAGGGAATAAAAACACACACTTAAAACAGTCATTTCACATTGTAAAAATAAATAGCATGAATTTCTCATAACACCAAGCAAGCCTACAGCATACAAAGCAGGCTAAGTACAGGCAGACTTTAGACAGCTACTGGGTCATTAACATCTGATTTCTGGGATCTGTCCAGATTCTGGAGGTTACTTATTTTTGAGTGTCCAATTTAAGACTGTACCTTTTTTTTTTCTTTCCAAATAAGCCAATTCTCATAATTGGAAGATTTCCCCCCCATATGTGCTGTGCTGTTGACTCCAGAAGTGCTTATGAAAAATTAAAAAATATTACAACTATCACATGGGAATGTGTAGGGAGCTGGTTATCCCTCACTGCCTTTTTTTTTTTAACTGGAGTAAAATTATCCTCCAAGTCAGGAAAAAGTCAACAGAGAAGAAGGTACTAAATTCTTAAGGAAAACAGAGTATGGAGGAGAAGGACTTATGGGTCTTTGGTTTCAGAAAGCTCAAGGAATTACCTATCCTGGTGGGCTTTAGCCCACATTAGCAGTTTCCTCTCCAAGGTCATTGGCTTAAAGATCACAAGCTTTGCCTCTTACCAGAATGGCAACGTGATGTTTGATCTGTAAGAAAGCAGCGTGTCCCCCCCTCATCTATCTCAAACCAGATGACAGTAAACAGCTAATCCCACCTCTGACACAGATACTGCAGGGCCAGGGCCAGGCAATATCCCTGACAGGGGGACATTTCTGCACCATGGCCCAGAAACCTTTAAAGTTTGCATCTTGGGCCCATCTGCAAAATCCTTGCCCTGCTGGGCTAAGGGGTTCTCTAAAACAAGTTCTGCAAACAGCAAAGCATTTCTGGAGTCCTCAAACACACACACACACACACGTGCAACCCTTCCATGTGAGACTCTTCATGGACAGAGGAAAAGTCGAAAGTGGACAGCAATCATCTTCAAAATTAAAATAACCAAGAGAATGCAAAGAGCTACGTGTCATTATTCATGGAGGCAACATCGAAACGTCTGAGGCTGACAGATGACATAAAGAAAAGTTATTTTGCCTACCTACATAACAATGGTCAAGGTTCAGGTTCATGGCTAGTGACCCTCGCTGAGAAGTGTCTGCCCTACAACCAGCCAACCACTTTGCTTCTTTAGTGCAGCGTGAGAGCAAATGCAAGAGACCGACACAGACATTCAAAGCATCATGGATAGGGGCAGGGGTGAAAGGGTTGGTCAAGCAGCTGCAAGGAGAAAGCGAGCACTTCTAGAAAAGCTGAGGTTATTAATCGGTTTAGTATTCAGGGAAAGCCATTAGAAACCCTATTACCCAAATATCCCTTCAAGAAATGCTTCTGACAAAAAAAAAACAACCAAAAAAAAATTCATTTGCAGGAAAAAAGCCCCAAATTGTAACCAGTAATCCCTTCCCACCTCCCTCTCCGTACCCACCTCCCACCCCAGGGGGTTTTGCATCTTTGGTTTCCCCACCATTAAATGACACTCCAGAGGGATTTACAACGCATTTCCCCATTTGTTCCAGATTCCCCAACCTCCTCCCGTGTCCCCTCCCCTCCCCAGATTTTATCCCATGAAACTGGGATTTTTAGGTTAATTTTTTTTTTTATAAAGCAGACAGGTTACTTGAAAAATAGACAAAGGGACAAGTTACCTCTCTGCTTACCTGGAGCAAAACCAAAAAGCAAACCCAAAACCCCCTCAAGAGCTTGGCACCTAAAAGGGATTGATATCCTCAAAATTTCCAACAGCAGCAAAACAAACAAAGAAAAGATGCAGGAAGGAACAGGGAAGGGAAGAATGGAAGTTAACGCAGACTCTTCATGGAAATGTGGCAATCTCAGCCTTATATAAAATCTCCACTATCCCCACAACTTTTTGTGTTCTCTAAAGAACAATTTTAATTTTTTTTTTTGACACACACATTTCTCTTTTGGGTTTTCTTTGAAATGCATTGGTGGGTCCAGCCCAGAGCCACATCAAACCAAATCAACATTCTGTATCTTTCTGCTGTGTTTGATCATTTTCTTCTTCTTTTTTATTTTTTTTTTAGCTTAAATTATCTTTCTTTGGAGGTTGGGTTTGGAGGGAACTAAAACCAAACAGGTGCACAGAGGAAATTAACATCAAAAAACTCAGAAAAGAAAAAAAAAAAAAAAAACAAAAAAAAAACAAAACAAAAGCCAAACTATCCAGCCCTGTTTTTCAATTAACAGCCCTGAGCAGTGTAAAACACTAAAAGGCTTTTGCTGGGCTACATCCAGCTCTGCCATGTAACTTAGATAACAACTGGGGATGCTCTTGCTTTGCATTCAGCCCAGCCGAGCTACTTTCTTTTGGGAGCTGAGGGCTCATTAAAATGACCTTTCCCCATGATTATTATTTAATGAGTGCGCTCTAAAACAGAAACCCCTTGTGTCTCTGGAGGAAAAGTCTCAAGTAATCTCTTTTCCCACTGAAGTACTAATGACAGGCTGACAAAAAAAAAGAAAAAAAAAAAGCTGCAAGAAAAAAACGGGGGTGAGGGTGAGGGAGGGAAACTGCAGAGTCAAATTTAATGCAGTAATTGCCACATCCTTGAACACCATGGGTTACGTCTGGGCAGCTGAAAAAAAACCCTACCACCTAAAAAGAAACACAAAAACTTGACATTTAGGTTCTAAAAAATTAAAAAGAAAAATTTCTGGCTGTTAAATACACCCTGCACCTTCCTGCAGCTGCAACGAGGAGTGAGTGCCCCCATGTTTTATGTGCCTGCCTAGACAGAGTCTATCAGGAAGCGAACAGAAAAAGGCAAAACCAAAAAATGGGTGAACAAAATAAAAATTAAACTAAAGGGGTTGGGGGGAAAGGGGGAAGCCTAGACTTTATCTGGACAAAGGCAGCAGGGATATTTGAATAATAGAGAGTACCCCAGACTAGGTTAATTCCAGTTCTACTGATGGGGAGTGGGAGCAGGAGGGGGATGCAGAGCAGGATGGAGTGAAGCGGCAACCTAATCGCCTGATAAGAGACACAGCAAGAGAGACAAGGTACACAGGTTTAGTTAAAAATGAACTCGGTATGTTTAATAAAGCTTGGTAAACCAAATCGCAGTACAAACATCAAGTCACACGGCCACACAACAGTACCCCGGTAATTAAAAAAAAAAAAAAAAAGGAGGGCAAAAAAGGAAAAAAGGACTAAACAAAAAAAAGGGGAGGGTTTAAGAAACAAGAGGGGAGAAAGGAAAAAGTAGGGAAAAATAGAAAAAAGGGGGAAAAGGAGGAAAAAAGGAAAGTAATTAAAAAAGCTCCTTTCAAACTTTGACAAAGCTCATGCCAAAATAAAATAGTAATAATTCAAATAATAATAATAATAATAATAGTAATAATAATAATAATATAATGGTGGTGGTGGCAGCAAGGAAGGAAGTGAGGTTAAAACTGAAGGGAGGAAGGGAACAGGAAAGCAGGGAGAGGTGGACACTAAAACCCAGTCGATATAAAAGCTCTAAAAGAGCCAGCCAGTAAAAATATCACAACGATACAGGTACAAAAAGGATAAAAAATAACCGTTGGGGTGATAAAG
>WEIT01095402.1:0-34731 GCA_013389985.1 Dryoscopus gambensis | reverse complement strand
ACCCCAGCCCGCCAGGCCCCTCGCCCCCACCCTGCTCCCACACAGCCACAGCACAGGGTGCATTTGGGGGTGCGTTTGCTATAAATTAATAACCTTGATCGAACGAGTCCTCCGAGGAGTCGCTGAAGGAAGATCTCCCTCCTCCTCCTCCTCCTCCGAGTCCGTATCTGTGGTCAAAGCGGGTGGGAAGAGCGTTACAGCACTGAATGGGGGTCTGGGTGGGTTTTGCGGGGCTTTGGTGCCACCACTGTCCACCCCTGCCTTGCACTCAACAAACACAGAAATGCACATTTCCTTCTTTCCACCACAAATGGACACTCTCCACCTCCTGTCCCCACATAAGACAAGATCCAAAGAGTGTTTTTAGCTTGGCAGCAGAAAAATGAGCAGTTTCCACTACAAAAATGTCCACTGTAGGCAAAGCCCTGTCAACAACTGGATCATCAACCTGAACTTGTCTTCTCTGTGGTGATATTCAACACTCGTGACCTAAATCTCCTTTTCTACATGAACCAGCTCTCGCAGTGGGTTTTCGACACAGCTGGCTGGAGTGAGCCCCACTGCCAGGAAGGCAGGATGTCTAACTCCAAATGTCTGACTCCAAAAAAACTGGCCCGGACACTCCACGGCGTAAGCCGCAACAGAGCAGGGACCAAGCCGCTCCTCAGTCTGTGAACAGCAGCTTTACAAAGCTGCTAAGCCTCATGGGCGGTGAGAGGTTATCCAGCCATCCCCTCTGGCGTCTGATGAGAGGGACAAAAAGAATATGGTACCCCTGGACGCAATGTAAGCGGGTATAAATTGTCACCTCCCCGCTTGTGGACACTCCATCAGCTCGACAACATTACAGACATTGTGGCATCACTCCCCAACTCCACTGCACTGGTTTGTGGAGAGGAAGATGCGAAGAATGGCAAGTTTAGGAAGCCGAAAGCCCAAACAGGCAAATTATTTCGGACACATGACTTTTCTTAAAATTTGTGGGAGTAAGATGCTCAGTTCGCCCTTTGGATCTATGCCCGAAGTTTTCAGGACTCCAGGCAGAAAATCCTGAGGTCAGGAGGCAGAAGGACTTGGCGCCAGTCCCACTTATCCTTCTCCACATGAGCAGCCCACCAGTCACGGGAGGTGCTGCCATATGCTCGACCTGCCTCTCCAAATTCATCATGCTTGAGTGACCAAATGACAGGCTGAGACCCGTCCCTTGAACCTGCACACAGCTGAAAACCAAAGCTGAGCTGTTTCCTCAGTCACAACAATCCTGAGCTGAGACCTGAGTGGCAAAGGGGCACATTCCTACACCAGGAGACTCACTGGACAGTGGGCAGATGGAAGCTCTCTTAGGTCTGGGAGGGAGTTTTTGTTCATGAAACCACAGTACTAACTGCAAGGGCACTGTAAAACCTCCCTCTGCCTTGGGCCAAGGCTTTAGCTCCAGCCCATCCTTCCTCTTTCCATTAGCTCCAGAGCTCCCAGTTTAGTAGATACACGTCTGTCCTTGGGAGTGAAGCACATTCACGAACAGAACTGCTGGGTAGTGCATACAGCACAATAAGCCAAACGCTGTGTTCAAGTCCAGTGGACACAATGGCTCCTATTTCGCCATACAAATGGCTAATTTCATACCAAACATTTGTTCCATTGGAGAGTCACTAGCTCATCTTCCCCATTAGTGAAATTTCTAAACTAGTGTTGCACCAAGAGATATATCTGTTATGCACACAAACACCCCATAAAGGTTTTAACATGGCTTTAAATAGCTGCAAGCAAAGGGAAAGATGCGTGTGCAAGTGAGCTGAGACCATTACACAACGGTCTCAGACCATAAACTCTGCCCCAATGTCTGCCTGAACTCTTTATTAAAGACTCTCCTATGTTTGGTTCTACTGTTTTCCCAACACTGTCAGCAGTTCAGATTTTTCCTTCTGTAGCAAGGGTCAGTTGCACACTCTGGGTTCAGAAGTAACAATCACCACACTGATGTGGTGTGGGGACAAACACTGATGAGACAGATGGAAAGGCTCAGCACAGCCAGCCAGGAACCAAGCCCTGACACTGAAGGGCAGGAGGATGCTCACGACCATCAGTGTCACTGGCAGGCTTCTCCTCTCCAACAGATTCCATGGCATAATCCTAAAGCCAAGCCCACTGAACTCAACACGGACTTCAGAAGTCAACCATCTCCTAGAGAAGAGGCTGCACGTGCTCGTGTGACAGGTAGAAGGAAGGTGTCTACTCCCACCAAAAGCAAGAACACGGGCCAACTTCTTTTTAAGCATTTTTTCCCACTGATGATGAATACAACACAGCTCAGGGAGAGATACATTGATCGCAGCTACCCCTTGGACAGCAAGATAGGCAGACAGCCCATGCTGACCCCAAAGATGCAGCAGCATTCACTGGGAGGAGGAGGTCACTTTTCACTTTTCACAAGCAAAACCAGACCCATCTGCAAGACCCTTTTCAATAGGCCAGAAACTCCCACCACAACCCCCTCTACAGACAGAAGACAAAAAAAAAAAGAGGTTACTTACTGTAGGAGTAGCTGCTAACTTCAGATATTGCTGGTGAATGGGAAACCTTGAGCTGATTTTTGACTTTTAACCCCACCTCCATCTTCTTCATTTTGGCAGTCACTTTGTTTTTACCTTCCTTGGTGGTTTTCAGTGACAGGCCCAGGTTCTTGGCCAGGCTCTTCTTCTCCTCCTTGCTCGGCAGAGCCTCATGGGCTGGGAGGTACCTGCTGCCACCTCCACTGGTTTTGAGCTTTCCCCCAGCGCTGTCAGCAAACTTGAAGGGGGATTTGAGCTTGTCTTGTTTGGTGAGAGACAGGGCCTTGTCAAGCTTGCTGGCCAGCTGCTCCTGATCCGATGGCACCTTCTTCTTTTTGAGCTTTAACTGCCGAGGTGAAAGGAAGAGACAAGGTGAACACAGAGCAGATACCATGGCAGACCTGAGGGATCTGACTAGCCCTCCAAACAGTCTCATGCATGTAGTAAATAAAGCCAAGGTGACAGTCTTAGCCCCAGTTGCCATAACCCACCATGGTTCTAGGGAGGAAGAAGAGGAAGATGTCAGCAAACAGTACAGTTTACTCTTACTGAGCACTACAAAATTGCAAGATTAACTGAGAAAAACTGAATGTTCTTCCAAAAGAAATATGTTCATAGAACAACATGCTTTGGAGTTCTTTTTTCTCTGTATCACCTGGTTTTTAGGGTATGTTTAGGTTGGTTTTACAAGCTTTTCTCCAAGTCACAAGGATTAAAAATGTTCTTTACCCAAAACCCAGCCAAAAAAACATGGATTTCCACATAATCAACCAGCTCCAGAGGCTGGGATGCCAAAAACCCAAATACCTCTCAGCATGAGCATCAGCACCACTGCACTACAGCCAGAGCTGTTACATCCTTTTCAGTATTTTCTTGCTTCTTGAAAAAAGCAAATATATTTTACATGTGCTACAGCTAGATAACAGCAGCTCTAACTCAGTACTTTGCCTGCATGCATTTTGGATTTCATCAGCAGCTTAAAGCTCCAGTAAATATCTCATTGCCTTAACAGGAGAAGAAGAAAACTCTGCATTTGAAATAGCAAGGTTGTGCTCCTGTTCCTTCCTTGCTTCAGGAGGTCCATTCCCCTGTGCTCTCTCAAGGGGCAAAGGGGTAAGACAAGCCCTGCTCTGGATTCAGAGCCAGTGCAGCACTGAATGCTCTGGCTGGCTCCAAGGCACTTGATTCTGCTGCCTTCCAAAGAGGTTCAACCTCTGTAAGCCGATGTTAGCCCCTCCACTGCACACAATCCTCTCCTGAGGAGCATCTAAACCCATGTGAACTGAAAGCAGGCACTGAAAGATCAGGAGTCCAAGCCAACACCAGCAAAGCAGGAAAGAGATGGGCTTTTGGCCCGTGACTCCATGCTCCCCACGGGGGCACTGACCTCATTGGAGAAGCTGGGAGCCGCATCGTGCTCTTCCCAGCTCAGGTTCCTCCCTTTCATCTTGCCACTGCTGCTGTCCACATCCTCATCCTCCTCTGGGAGGGCTCCTTTGTGCCTCTTCTTCATGCCTTCACCAGTCTCAGAGTCTTCAGAGAGCAACAAGGACTTGCTCAGTCTGCAAGCCAAGCACAAGATGGGTCAAGGTGGGCAGGCTTTCCTCCCTGTGATCCCTACCAAGCTCAAAAGTGAGGTTAAATGCCTCCTAAGACAGTGGGGATCCTCAGCGGGAGCCAAGTCCACTGTGAAGTGACAGCAGTTTGGACAAGGTTTTCCACCGAACTGGAGAGCCAAGGAGCCCTTCGTGCACACTCCTGGCCACCAGGACAGATGAGGGCACCTGAAATCAGAGACCTGCAAGGTGGTCTCTAAAAGAAAAGTGCTCGGTGTCTTGATAACAGCCACCAAAAAGTGCCCGACTTGGTACAGAGCAGCAACAGGAAGGACTGACAGCTGGGTTGGCCCTTAAGGTCTTCTCCCACTTTTACTTCCATGAACTCTGTAGGTGCAGAGAGAGACTCCTGAGGCCCAGGGAGGTGCCTCACTGCCCAGACACTTGCTTTGGTTGCTTGGGTATGAGCAGGAGTGGCAAGGAAGTGCCACGTGGGGTGACAAGGAGGGACAAAGGCACTGCAAGGACTGGCTCACTCCAGACTCCAAGTCTGGCCCCTTGTGGAAGACATTTGTGATCTACGTCACTGGACTTGTTTGGGATTTGGGGGGAAAGGAGAGGGTAAATAAATAAGAAAATAAAATAAAAAATAAAGTAGGCAAGACTATAAGCACATCTTTCCCGGCTCCCCAGCCATCTCCAGTAACTATCTGATGGACCATCAGTCAACACCTCAAGATTCCTACCAAGCTTCCATTTCCAGCCCTCATATGCTGCCTCCTTCACGCTAAGCCTGCTGGTCAGACCACCACCACAAAGCCACGGACACGGGGCAGCCTCCTCAGCTTCCAGGCATTTCCCCTCCCTTCTATCCTCTCTGCTGACCTGCACAGACAGCTAAATCAACGCCTCAGGCCCTGGACACTGGCTGAGGGTGCACCTCCATCTCCCACAGCAGCCTGCTCCAGCATTCCTGTGATCCAGGGACAGGCACACGCAACACCGCCACGCACCCACACATGCACAACTCCAGCCACCTCCGGACGCCTCCAGCCTGTCCAGCCACCCAAACACGAAGAGCAAAACGCGGAGCCACCGAGAGGACAGATTCTCAGAAGCACTGGTCAGTGGGAGCTGGGCACCTGAATCTGATTCGCGGTCTTGAAAAGGACATTTGCAAAAATATGGAGCACGCAGGGAGGCAGCTTGGGAATGCCTTCCCATTGGAGAGGCCATCTGTGGTAGGGTAGATGGCCAACAGTGGTGAGACCCAAACAAGAGCAGCTGGACTTGCCAAACAGAAAAAAGCAGAGCATAGAATAATCCAGATGCTTCAAAGAGAGATGTCAGGCGAAACCAACTCCCACTGATTCAGGGAACGGAGAGGAAGACAGAAGAAACACAGCAGAAAGGTCCTACAAAGTAGATGACCTGGAATAGCCCTGTCTTTCCCGGTTTTGACACCAACATCCCTGCAGTTGGCTCTACAGCACCTGACTGCACCACCTGCTCTCCTGAAAACACGAGGACACACTTCCCGACTCCAAAACCTCACCTACAGCTCCCCGCCAGCCGCATCACCTCACAGCTGCTCAACTCCACCTGTCCTACCTGCACCCAACACCAGACACGTGCTCTACCTGCCGGGAGGGAGGACACTGGCACTGCACTCCCACCCTAAGGACACACTCACGTTGACGGCACGTGCTTCCACCGCTGCAGCCAGCGGCCGGCCTGCCAACACAACGAGCCCCCGCTGCATCCGAGATGCTCTCCCCAAGTCAGACCCTGGCGCAGCGACCCTGCCGTGTTCCCATCTTCCCCAAATTCCAGCCTTACTTTCCGCTCTTGCTGTCACTCTTCCCTCTCTCCTTAATGGGTGACAGAGCGCTTGATCCAAGTTTCCTCTTCCTGGGCCTTCCAGGGCCTCTTCTCGCCAAGCTTCTACTTTTCTCGTCATGCTTTTCCCTTTAAAAAAACCACACGCTTCACTGTTAACCAAGGCAACAAAAAAAAAACAAAAAAGAAAAAGGGAAAAAAAAAAAGGCAAAGGAAAAAAAAGGCAAAAGCAAATTTTGCAACCAAAAAGCAAAACAAACAGGGAAAAAAAATTAAGAAAATAAATCCAAAAAGAAGAAAAAGGGAAAATAATTAAAAGAAAGCAAGCAAGAACGGGAGCCAACCCAGAACCTTCGCCTGCCACCAAATTGCTAAACTGAGCTGCTGAAGCCAAGGCTGTCTCTAACACAGTCTCCCAGCTGCAGTCACCAGTTACCAGGTTGTCGTGTCACATAAGCCTAGGAGTGTGCTGTGCAAAGCTCTGGCGGGATGTACCAGGAGGAGAGGAGAGGAGGCAGGGAGGGATGGAGGGCAGTTTTCTCTCCCGGGCCGAGAGGCAGTGAAAGTGCCCAGCTGGAAGAAAACAAGACTGGGTGAGCAGCCTGTGACTTACTCGGAGTCCCTGCGGCGCTGCAGCTTCACCAGCTCCCGCTGCTTCTCTTTGTAGCGCCGCTGCAGCTCCGCCAGCCTCATCCTGTAGTCCAGCTCCATCGCGTCCATGTTCTCGATGGCCGATTTGATGGAGTACATCTGGGGTGGGGAGGCAAGAGAGGGTCAGGACACATCCAGCGGGTGCACACGGGGTGCCCTGGCAATGGCCAAGGTGTGCAGCCTGGCAGAAAGCCCTTCGTGATGACAGGGGAGCAGAGACCGCTTGCCCACCAGCACAGCCCCAGAGTGGTACCCAAGAAAACCAGCAAAGCAAAGATGTTCTGTGGCTTATGCACAGGACGGCATCAGCTCTGAGAGACTGCAACACTGGAAGAGAACCTGCAGGATAAAATGCTCTTTTACCTTGTTTAAAAAGACAGATCACAATACATCCCACCTTGGAATACTTACTTGATCTGTACAAAATAATTAACCAGTCTCCTCCACAGGAAGAGTCAGCAAATTAAAAGTAAACAAGAAAAAACCCTCCTGCCACTATTTTTATTTATCCTCTGGCCAGAACAGTAACACACAGGTTCCTCTGGCTTCACATTAAAACACCACTTCCAGGGCTGCTGAGGGTCCTGCTGAAACCTCGATTCACAAACAAGGCAAGAACCTAAACTGCAGCCCACTGACTGCTGTGCAGCCAGGAATGTGACACGAAGGAACAACCAGCTTGCTCTGCTCAATGCAGACGGGCAGCACAAGCCAGCACGAGCCCCCAAACTGGGGCTGGCACAGAGAGTTGTGCGAGTGGATGCACTGGGGCTTTGCAGGCTCAGCCACACTAAGAGCTACCTACTGGTTCATCCTTCTTCTGCATCCAGCTGTATTTTTTGTTGGGATTCAGCTCTCGAGGCAGCCGGATGGTTTTCAGACTTTCCATAAAGGGGTTGGAAAGTACTTCCATGAGCATGTGGGTGCTGGCAGCCAGCAAACTCTCCAGCGTTGGCCGGACAGGGAAACTCTCTGGACCTGCTGGGAAGGACAGAAAAAAAAGCTATAGAAGATCACATTCCAAGAGTGCTTCTCCAACAGGCATAAGGAGGGGCTGATGGCTCTTTCTGGACCAAGGAAAGGCCCTTTCTGCTCAAGGAGCCCCCCAGCCACTCTTGGCCCCCACCTGAGATCTGTTGTACTCAGCCATGGTGTAACTGGCAGTTCCCATCACTTCTCACCTCAGGAAGTTACTGGAAGGTGAGATTCTTTTCAGGACCTGCCAAGATCTTGGAAAGCATCATCTGGAGCTACTGGGGTCTCTGGTGCCAAACCCCAACAGACTGTGGACTCAGTGCCTGCCAGAAGGGTGTTACCCTGGCAGCTCTCAGCAACTGGGGCTCCATTTCCGCTACGCACACCACAAACTGTCTAGACATGGCGAGGGCCTTTGGAAGGGAGAGCAGTACAAAAGCCACACGTAGCTCAGCCTGCTGCAACAAAAACCCTGCTCCAACCCCATCCCAAGTACCAGCCACTCCTGCAACTCAGGGCAATGCTTTCCTTGCTGCCTGGCTGAGGCTGCAACAGATCCCCATTGTGTCTCCACTCTCTGCCCACATGGAGAGCACAGGGACCGTAAGCCAGGAGACCCAGCATGGTGCCAAGTTGACCAGACTCCCCACTCACAACTTACTTTGCATTTCTTGCTTCCGTTTCTCCAGCTCCATCTCTGCAATTTCACTCAGCAAAGTGATCCCTTGCAGGAAGGAGTGTTCCAGGGTCTGGTCAGTTAACACCTCCACCTTCATCTGGGGTGGAGCGACAGTGGTGGTAGTCAACAAGGAAAAAGCCTGAGGCATTTCTGTAGCAGCCACCAAAGCATTCATCCCAGCCAGCGGGTCACCTGGCTTGATGTCCAGATCTGGGATTTGGCAAGTGATTGCCTCTTCTGTGTAGGAAGGCATCTCTGGCCCCTGCTCCCCCTCCTCAGGAGGCAGGCTGGGAAACTCCCTGGCCCGGGGCACATCGGCGCTCTGCAGATCCATGGCTACAGAGGCCTCCTCTCGCTGGGGCGTCAAGTCCATCTCCGGTGGCTCGCTCTCCGCACGCACGAGCAAACCGTCATAGTCCATGTGCATGGAGCAGGTTTCTGCTCCACTCCCACTCTCTGCCTCAGCCTCTGCTTCTGCAGGACAGGCCACAACCTGGTAAGGAGGTGGGCAGCTCTGGAGGTCTTCCTGGTCCTGCTCCATAGCACCCAGGGCTTCGCCTTGGTGCAGCAGGAGATTACAATTGTCCACGTTCTGCACTGGGACAGCTGCGGAGGTGGTGATGTTCAGAGTCCCCATGTCCTGCTCACAGATGCCTTCCTGGCTTTCCTCCATCTGCACCTCTGATTTCACCCTCTCTTCCAAGGATTCCTCTTCTGCTGCTGCTTGGATGGGCTCTAGGATTTTGGACGGAGACAGGTGGATGGGCTTGACCTCTGAGGAAAGCTCCATGTGCTCAGAGCCTTCAGCAGGCAGCGGGACATCAGGAGCCAGGCCATCCGCATCAGATGCTGCGGGGGGCTGGAGGAGGTAGGGATAGTGTCTTCCAAAGGAGGGAGGCAGGGACTGGAATGGATATCCAGGGGGGATCTCTGCAAGATATCAGAAGGGACAGACTGTGTAATGGCTGGGTGTCCAAAGCACCTTCTCTCTCGCTAAGGCATAGAGCTGGTTCCCTCTGCTTCCATCATCTCTGGTCTCTTCCTGTTCTCAAGTAGTTGCTGCTTTGGGCACCTCTCTCCTGACCAAGCTGCCGCATGCAGCAGCACTCCAGAGGACCCTTCTGCACCTTTCCAGCACTTTCACGCAACTGGAGAGAGAACTGCCTCCTGCATCCTCTCCCACTGGGACTCCAGCCCTGGAAGAACCAACCCAGGCTCGGCCCAAGGGAAGAAGAGCACCTACAGCCCCAGGCACCCAGGCATCGATCCCAGTCCATCACACCACCCCTGCTCCTTCCCTCTCCCCTGCCTTTTAGAGGAGCTATGTGGTTTTCCCTAGGGAAAGGGACAGAAGCAGGAAAGAGCCGAGGAGAAAAAGGGAGGCAGGCACAAACACAACGGGACTCTGCCAAAGCAGGGCTCTCTTACCTGGGAACAAGGCCTGATATGGACCAGCAGCCTCTTTTTCCAGCTCCAGGTCTTTCTTCTCCACGGTCTCGGGCGCCTCTTCCTTTGGAGGGATGGCAGGGGCAGGGGGTGGAGAGGCGGGGGGTGGGCTGGAAGGATGGGAGCTGGGGGTGGCAGGGTAGGAGTAGGCTGGCTGCGAAGGTGGCTCCTCCATCTTTTGGATCACCTCAGCTTTGAGCACAGACACAGGTGAGGCCCTGGGAGAGAGGGGAGGTGGACTCACAGCCTTGCTGTAGGACGTGGAGGCGCTGGGAGACAGTACAGGTGGTTTTCGGTGCACCAGTCCCGGGGCAGAGGAGGAAAGGCCTGATTTGGCACTGTCCAGGCTTCGTTTTGTCACCTTCTCCTCCATATCCACACGCTGCTCGTTTGCCTTCAACCTCTCCTGTGACAAGAACAGAGCAAAACTCAGCACAACATCTGGAAAGTGGCACTGACCTATCACCAAGCAAGACCAAAACATGGTCTTATCAAATATGCACTGGAATAAAACACACGATCCCCAGTGCAAGACCATTTGAAGACCAATCTAACAGAAGGTGACACTGATCTACAACAGCTTCTCTACCAATCCCAGCTCCAGGAATCATGAAAAGGACGTCTCAGCTGTCATTTCCATCCAAAGTAAACCACTCCTATTTCCAAGCCTCCAGCCTAGCAAGCCCACATGCAAAGGAAGGTTGAAAACCAGAGGACCACTGTAAAAATGAATGGGTGTAAAACACTCAAATGAAAGCTCATGACTTCCAAAACCTTTTTGTCAACGGGAGCTCTCTCCAGGAGACAGTGTGGCTGCTGCAAGTCCTGCAGCTGCTCCTCTGAGCTGTTCAGAAGGTTTGTTGGGAGGTGACGAGGAACGAAACCCCTCAGCTATGCAGAGACATTCCTAGGGAAGGCATCCAGGTCGTGCTGCTGCTGCTGGGCAGCTCTCCTGACAGCACTGCTCAATGCCTCTACACCAAACCCCTCCAAAACCCACCCTAACTGCACGATGCACCAAATGCTGCATATCCCAGGGACTGGGGCAGGATCACTCAAAATGTCCACACCTGTGAAGCCTTCAGCCTAGCTGTCGGCCTCAACACATACCCTTGAGACACACTTGCCACACAGGCACAGCTGCATTTTCTCCCCAGACACTCCAACTTCAGGCTCGTTTCACGGCCAAGCAAGAAGTTCTTGAAAACATACCACGAGCTGGGCACTCCTCTGCAGCTCCATGGCATGGGCTGCTTGCTGCTGCAGGATGTACAGCTCGTGCTGCCGCAGCAGCTGCTGATGGGAGAGGAGCTGGAGCTGGTGAGCGTGCTGGAGGGAGCTCCTGGTCGGGGGGTACATAGCGGGCCACAGGGGGGGTGCCCGGTCCATCAGCTCCGCTGTGGAATGAGCAGAGATGCAGTCAGGGAGGCAGCAGGGTAAGGATGGACAAAGGATTCAGGATCACTCAGGGCAATGGTCTCTACAGTCCCAGAGTGTGGGGGATGCCAAACACTGGGCTACGCAGAAATACAACCAGAAATCACAGAGGAAAGTGTGCTGTGCTCCCCTTGGCAGCCCTAACCCCACCCCCACTGAGCCCTAGGGCCATCAGACTTGCTTTCCAGGCACCCTTGGTTTGACTGTCCATGGCTGAGCCTGTGAATAGATTCTCCTAACCAAGGATCTGCAGGGTCCTGCAGAGGATGAAGAGCCACTGCTGAAGATTACACACTTCCATCTCCAAAACACACCTAATGAGAGGCCTGCTCACACTCAACCTACAGCTGCGGCTACTGGTCCCCACAGGTATGTATGGTCCTCTCTGGCCCTCTCCAAAGTCTGTTTTCCCCACAGCTGTCAAAGAATGGTCCTGAGGGACACGCTCACATCCTTACCGAAGTGTGGCAAGTGCTCGCTGGGGATCACAACAAGCTGCCCTGACTGCGGATCTCTGGCAAACTGGTAGGCGGAAGGGAGAGCTCCCCCCATGGCAGGGGGGAAGCCTGGAGTCATGCCCTGGTGCAGGGAAGGGTGACCAAGCCCTGGAAGAAAAAGCACTGAAGTCACAACTCAGGGGATGCAGGCAGCTCCTACCCACACGAGAAGTCGTCTTACTGCTCCGAAATGCCTCCTTCCCTTTCCCTGTGGTCCCTAAATGGCCTCACTGGGCTGTAGCAACACTTTTCCCTGGATTTCACCAGTGTGAACACCCCATGGCACTGCTCCCTCCCAGGGCACTCACCGTAGGGATGACCAGCCAGCCACATGGAGGGGCTCCCTGTCCTCGGGAGCCAGGGGTGGGCGGCCAAGTGGGAAGCCGGGTCTGCAGACCAGCGCCCGGAGCCCGCCAGGGCTGGGCCTCCCGTCACCATGAGGTTGGAGTTCAAACCGTTCGTGGCGCAGCTGGAGGGGTGTATTCGGGCAAAATCTGCCAGCTCCTTGCTTTCTCTGGGGATGGAGGAGGCAAGAGAGACAAAGTGAGAGAGGGTCCGAGTGATGGAGGAGCCCAGGAGTATGGACCAGCCTGCAGAATGAGTGTTTGCAAACCAGGGTCAGTCACTCAAGCAAAGCTGTGATGGAGGTGTCATGTCTAGAATAAAACATTCCAGCCCTTTGGAGCAGGCACGGATTTGCAGCTGTCCATTAGGACTGCTCTGCTGAGGACTCAGGATCTGCCTATAGCCCTCTGTACCCCACTCAGCATCCCTCTCCGCACCAGTTTGGTGCCAGCACCTACACCAGGATGGATGCAATCCTGTCTCCTCTCTGGACAGGTTGTCCCTGAGCTCAGCTTGTGACACTATGGCAAAAGACCTCGCCTCCCTCCAACCCTCACCTGAGCAGCTTCTCCTGATCCCGCTCCAAGCGCCCTGCCAGGAGGTGGCTGTCCCGGTGGCGGCTCCTCTCATCCCCACAGTCATCTTCGGAGCGTCCGTGCCCTACGAGACAACCCAGCATCATCAGACAGGAGAATCAGTCTGGAGAAAGCTGTCCCCTCTCCTCTGGGCATGGAGGAGCAGTAGCTGGGAGCCAGTACACCCAAACACCAGTGTCCCCAAGGATGTTCCAGGTCCAAATCCTGAAAGACCAGGCAAGGCTCTCTGTGTGATCAAGATATTCTCACTAAAGCACTATTCTCCTTGTAGCACCCAAGTGCATGTGTTCTGAGGTTCATGTCTCCAAGACATCAAGGGACTACTTGCCAGGCCGGGCTGGTCTCCCAAGACAGCACAGCCACCAGCCTGGGAGCAACAGGACCAAAGGGATCACTGTGCTGAAGGACAGTGGCCGATTTCCCGTCCCAGAAAGAGCCGAGATGCAGCTAAATCCTGCATCAAACCACACAATCCTGCCTAGCACATCTCAGGGAGGGGAAGGGTTTTATCTCTGCACTTTCTGAAGCACCTTTTGATCTTGTAAATCAGTCTGGGAGCGCTGGGTATGCTCTGAATCCTTATCCTTCTGCAACAGGCAGAACCAACAATACAGACCCTCACAAAACCAGTGCACTCCACTCTGCAATTCAACCCATTAGCAGGAATCTGCATCCCCCCCAAGACATGCAACAGGGAAGGGTCTGATGAGGCAGGGGCACATATGGCAGATGAGGGCAGGAATCCAAGAAGAGGGGCTGGATGTTTGGCTAAAGAAACCACTTGTCCACAATCAGAACAGCTCTTGCAAATACAGCCTGGCACGGCAGCACCTGCATCTGCGAGAGGTTAGGAGGCACCTTCACAGGAGCGAGCAGCAGAGCCTCGCTTGGCTCTGCCAGGACCAGGTATTGGGGCCACCCTTCCCTTTATCCAAGGTCTTCACCCCAGCTGCCTGATTTTAAGCTTGCTTTTGACTAGTTTTTTCCCTAGCTTCTTTCTTGCATACTCGTTTTTCACACAATTCCCTGTTGCCCCTCTCCGCACTATGCTCTGGTGATACAATCCGCTCCTAAATCCCAGCCCTGCTTGCAGCGAGCACCCAGCCTCGCAGGACTGCACCCCAGCAGCCCTTCCCAGGGTTCTCATTCTCCTGTCTGGATACGGTTTGGCACACGGGAAAACATCTCAGAACATCAAGTCTATTCTGCTGACAGGCAGTCTTTTCAAGGAGAGCTCTAGTGTGTATTTCCACAAACCTGGACAGCCCATGGGTTTTTTGCTGTCAAGTCTCCAATTCCCTCAGCTTTTACTGTCAGAAGGAATCCAGGAACAAGACAACATCTCTCCCAGCTCCTTTCCCCAAAGCTCCTTCCACAGGCTCCAGGCAAAAAACAAAGATGCTTTAAAACCTGGCACACAGCTCTCCCTCCCGAAGGACTTTCCAGGGTCACCACATCTCCCTCACAGCCTGCCAGGACACCACGTGCAGCCCAACCAGCCCCACATCCCCAGCCAGCTCCACGTCCCCATCCAGCCCCCCTCAACTCACTGAATGATGCCCCACACAGCCTCTGTGACTCACTTTTACTCCCCAGCCTCCACAGCACAGGGGTTCACAAATCCCTCTGGAGCCCAAACATCTTCCACTGCCTCTCCGCCAGCATTCCCTTTCCACACCCTCGGCCAGGGTTTTCCCTCTTTGGAGCCCCTTTTCTTAGTTCTTTTCCCCAGTCAGTGCTCAGTTGTCTCTTTGGTGTCAGCAATATGGAGCAATTCCTTGGAGAGCTCACAGCCTCCCTCCCTCTCCTTGGCATACGGTGAGTGGACCCCCACCCCCACGCTGTCATTAGAAAAGCGTTATTTCGTTATTTTATCATCGCTCCTCCTCTCCCGTCTACACTCCTCGTGCTCCATTATTTCTAGACGAGTTTATCATCTTTTTTCCACCCCCCCCATCCAAACACACACACTGAAGGACCTCTAACTCCCGCCCAGCCTCCATCCCACCAACAGGACAGTCCCTTTTCTGGACAGAACGAGGATTGTTCAGACAGTGAATGATCATTCTGTCTATATATATGAACATGACGCACGGACTGCATAGAAAAATTCAATCAGTTATGCATGGAGGAAAGGCTTAGGTCCGTTCCCTTGACAACCAATGCCCGGTACTAAATACTTGCATTTTACTTGCCAAATACTACAGATTAGCCAACTAAAGCCTGCTTTCTCCTTCTTAAAAGGTCTAAACATTCAAGCACCGTCCACTCAGCGCAAGCAAGCTAATGTTATTAGACGAATATCTCCTGGCACACAAAGGGGGGGCAGCATTTGGGGGGCGAGAGGAGGAGAAAAGCAGTCTTGTTTTCTGTCTGAAAGCCAACTGCATCACTTAGCAACGAGCCCAGAGGCCTGCCAGAATTCAACCCTTGTTTGCAGCCTTTTAGTTCGGCTCAGTAAATTACATTTAACGCAAGCTGGGAGCGTCTGGGACGACTGAACGGCTGAACAAACAGCTCCCTGTGCTGCCCACGAGGTCCTCGGCCAGCTCCCGTCCGGCTGTGGGGAGAGCACTGGGAGGCGATGGGAATGGGGAGGGGGGCTGCTGCCTAAGGGAAACTGCTTCTTGCTACTGAGGTTTGAGAGAGGGGAGGGAAAGGCAGAAAAATGGGGAAGACAAGGGCTAAAAATGGAGAGCCAACCCTTGCTCACCAGCCGCTTGCTTTGGCATCGCTCCTTGGCACACCAGAGCCCCGTGCTGGGCAGCCCCCGGGTGTTCTCTTGCTACACAAGCCAAGCAGAGAACGAAAATCTCCCTGGTGCCATCCCCCTTCTGCCAGCACCACGGCTTAAATCAAAACCATGAGATTACAACACCAGCACAAAGGTGGTTCGAGAGGTTTCTCTGTCACTCCCTTTGCTAATGGATCAAACTCATGGAGCAGGATTGTCCTCAGAGGTGGCCAAAGGGATTGGAAGTGGGGACAAGGGACTGACTGCCTCTTGCACAGGGGGTCTTGCTTCCCACTGTGGTTTACAACATGTCCTTGGCTGGCAAGGGAGGCAAAGGGAGCTGAAGATGCCAAACTCAGCTCACGGCACATAGCCTGCACTGAGTGGCTGCTCTTCCCAGGGAACAGATCCTCCAGGGAAGCCCTGAGACAAGCCCCAGGGAACCTACCTTTGATGCTGCTGAGAGACAGCGAGCGATCCCGGTCTGCCAAGCTGGGCCCCAGTTTGCTGCTGCTGCTGCTGTCCTTCTGCCGGGCCACAGCCACAGCAATGCCAACAGGCAAGTGCCTCACCTCCACCTCGCCCTGGGAGCCGATGCTCTCACGGCCGAAGGATTTGGCGCTCTCGGGTCTCTCAGGGTCCCTCTTTAGCTGCTTCGCAGGCTGCTGCAGCAGCAGCTGCTGCACCTTGGAGGCTCCCAGCTGTGCAGAGTCCAACTTCACGTTGCCCAAACCCCCAAAGGGGCTCTTCTTGCCGCAGCTCTGCCGGGACGCCGTCTCCTTGGCAAAGCTGCCGCTGTATTTGATGAGGCTCTGCATGGCTGAGCCTTCACCGTGCGAGGCGGGGTGCAGGACGTCTGCGGCGCCCCGCGAGCCCACCACTGAGGACCGCGGCAAACCACTGGGGTCAAGGTAGACCTTCTTGGCTTCCTCCTCCACCCGGCTGACATGGTTGTGCTGCGCAGCCAGCACCGCCATCTGCGTGGTGGCAAAGTTGCCCATCTCAAAGGGCTTCCACTTCTGCTCCGGCGGTTTCAGCTGACCGTGGTCCAGGTGCTGCCTGGAAGAGTCCAAAGTGCCATAGACCTTTGCTGCTTCTTTGGAGCTGGATCGCTGGAAGCGGTCCCGCTCGCAGGGGCGATGCTCTGCCTCCGGACTTGGCTTCAGCAAATCCTTAGAGGCCAGGAATTCCCTGCTCTCCGGAGAGCCCAGCCCCGGCCGATTGAGGAAGGGCTCTGAAGTGACCTGTCTCTTCAGCGCCATGGAGTTCGTCCTGATCACCGAACCCTTCTCTCTCAGAACCTCCATCCTTTTGGCATCACTGTGACAAGAAAAGTCCTGGGACAAGAGTGTGCGAGAGGCATCTGCAAGGCACCGCTCCGTGGGCGACTGCAGCACCCCCACCTTGCCAAGGTCCTTGTCCTTCCCCTTGTTGTCACGGGCCTGGGAGGCGATTTGGATGGGCCCGCTCCTCTCATCGTAGGCTTCGACCGAAGGCACGAAGGTGGGGGCGATGACTTTGTGCTCCCTCCCCAGCTCCTTGGCCGGCGGGAAGATGGTGTACATGCTGGAATGGACGGGCTGCGGAGGGAATGTTGTGGCCGGCGTCATCTTCCCCGTCTGCGAGGGGTGTGGGGATGGACAGCTACAGGAGACGTGCAAAGCGCCCACAGAGGGCAGGAGGGGCTCCCCCCGCTTCAGCCGCTCCGCGTGGGCGTGCGCAGAAGGCCTCATGTTCTCATCGTGCCGAGCGGGATCCTTGGCACAGCGGTCCTGCTCGGCACCCAGGACCTTCAGCATGGGGTCCCCGCCACCGTTGCAGTTGCTGAGGGAAGAGCTCTGCAGCGGGTTCTTGGACTTGGGTTCCCCACTGCCTGTGCCCCGATTTGGCATGTGCTCGGCCAGGAACGGCGAGAGTCGCTCGCCGACCTTCACCGCCTTCTCCACCACACTCACTTTCCGGTCGCTGTCGGGCTTGGTGTCCTGCGTGAGGTCGACCACGCTGCGGGGTCGGGGCTCCTCCTTCGGCTTGCTCTCCTTCTTGGCAAAGGGCAGGGACAGATCGCTCCGGCATGCCCGCTCCTTCCCACCGGGGTCCTTCAGGCCTTCTTTCGAGCTCTTGTGCAGCTGCCCAAGGTCCTTTTCCCGGAGCAAAGTGCTCGACGTGTGGCTGCCCACGGTCCTTGAGAGGGGAGGCTGTGGGTGCAAAGTGGACTGGCCCGCATGGCTGGACAGGTAGAATCCATCTGCAGAGTAAAAGCAACCAAAATTATCACAGGCTTCCAACCCCTTCAGTCCTACACAGAGACGGGCAAGAGGTGGCAAACCAGGAAAGAATGGATTTCAAGGATGCCTTAAACAGAAATGCCCAGGGCAAAGGAGACCAAGCAGTTTCCTCCATGGGGGATGCAGGACAGGACAGCCCTGTCTCTGATGCACACTGGGGCTTCAAGGAGGGACCTGGCCAGCTTTCCTACAGGACAGCCACATCCAAAACCTTGGTAGTGGTAAGCCCAGAAAATATCCCTGGCTGATGACCCAAGGGGGTTCCTGCTCTTCACCCCCAACACTCCAGCATCCAGCAACTCCAGCAGCCAAACAAGCCCAAAGGACAGGGTAAGCATCCAGGGGTGACCAATGGGAAGGGCACACTGGGTCCCAGACTCACCTTTCTGCGACTCAAAGAGGCTGTGCTGTCCCAGCTGGGCCAGGAGCGGACTGCCGGCACTGGGAGGTTCGAGGTGGCTCAGGGGAATGTACGATGGGTAGAGACCGTTAGGCAGATGGGAAAAGCCTGCAGAAGATGGGAAACAGAAGAGGGAAACATGTTTTATCCCGAGCAGCACGCTGCCTTGGAATGAGCCCCGCAGGAGCACAGACTGTTGTGGCTGCCGGTCCCTCACACGCCAGGAGCGGCGGCGGCGGCAGGGACGCACGCGGTGGCACAGAGCACACACAGTCCGGGGGGGGCACCGCTGCTCGGGGACCCCACTTCAGGTACTGACCCCACACTGCAGGTCCCCCAGCTCACCCCGGGCACCTCTGCGGGGCTCCAACTCTGCAGAAAATGGAGCGTGCTGCTTTCCGAGCACAGCCTGACACCTGAAGGCTCAGCGACCAAACCACCTGGCTGATAAAATGTTTTATCACAAGTACAGTGACCTGTGGGTGAGAGCACTCCCCACTGTGCTTCCAGAGCTGTGATAAGACCTTCTTGACAGCACAGCTTTGCCAACACAGTTCGTCCCCGCTGCAGGTGCCCAGCACTGGGTACAGGCTTTGGGAAAACACGAGAGCATCCTCCAGAGCAGCTCACAAAAAGCAAAGTTTCACTTATCCAAACCCAGCATCTTATCCCAGAGGAAGGCAAAACAGAGGAGAAAGTGTGACAACCATCCACGAGCTGATATGAAAGCAGCATATCCCCACAACTCTGCTGCCCATGGTCTGGATGTCCTGGACACTGGGTCCCCAGCAACACCCTCATGCAAATTGTCACCATCAGCGTTTCCTCAGTGAATACAATCACCATAATAGTGCTAATAACACCCACTGTTGGCTACAGGCAGCAACTCCTCTCCAACACTGCCACCAAACGACACCCGCGCAACACTACAAACTCAACCCACCGCCAGAACCAGCATCCCAGTCCATGCCGTAATTTAAAAACTGAGTAAAAGCCATCAGGAGAATCTGAAGGAGCCGGTCAAGCCCTCTGCAACCCTCCTCCCTTTCCCTCAGCTTCCTTTGGCAACCAATGTCCCCCAAATTCAACGATCCCACTGAAAGCAACCAGGCAACAAGTTTGTCAAGAGTCCAGCATCCAACTGGCTCAAAACAACATCACACCAAAACCCAAGGGGAGACAGAGAAGTTCAGTCCCCGAAGCTGCACGTGGAGCACCATCTGCGAGAGCTAGTCAATATTTCACATTATTTAGACAGCCAGGATCTCTTTCGCGTACATGTTTGCATCCCGGCATATGTGCCTCACCGACGCGGTGCTCCGCGCAGCTCCTGGCCCGCATCCATCGCCCGACAGATCCCAGCGGCATCACCCGCACACGCCAACCCCCCAGCAGCAGGACCAGGGGAGCTGCTGTGCCCGTGCAGCTCAGCACCGAGCCCGTTCCCAGCAGGTAAAACCTGCTGTTTAACCTTGAGCATGCTGCTGCAGAGGCACTGAGCGTGCACTCACATTCACACCTCTCCTTGGTAACCCCAAAAACTCCACACTGAAGCATTTCCAAACACCTTTTCTTACTCCAGAGCTGGAGAGAGCTGAGTAGAATCCAGGAGCACCCACCCTGGCTTAGCTGCGAGGAGCTCCACTCCACGACATGTTTGCCTCGGCCATGCCACCGTCACCGCTCCAGCACGGCTGGGCTGGCAACAAGCCAGCATCTGAAGCAGGAGCGACACATTTCCGAGGGAACGCGAGTCCCATCTGGCAGAGCACATGGCTGCAGCATGGCAAAGCCCCTGGAGCACCCCATGCCACACCAGCCTGGAGGCTCCGGCCGCAGACGTCCCCACGTGAGCCCCTTCTCCCAGCCAGACGTCAATCCCAGCTTCAGCTGCTCCAGCAGGCGGAAACACCGGCACAGGGATCGCAACGAGACACATCCCATGCTGCAGACACCACTGTGCACAGATGCCCATGGCATGTCCCCACTTGCACGTGGTGCAAGGACATGAAGCCACCTGCAGAGCTCCAGGGAAGGACACACTCCAGCACTGCCATCCAGCACAAGGACACCTGCACACAGCTTAAGCTACTGGTACCCAAAGAGGCATTTTGGTATCAGTTACATCCCTGGCACTACGAGGGCAGCTCCTTGCTTTCGGCATCTTATCCTGTCCAGGGATAACACAGGCTCATTCCCAGCCCCAAATGTGCTGGGGCTTCCTCCCCAGTCAGCATCATCACATCCTGCTGCAGTGACCCAGCCTCAGCTTAGAGCTGCAGGTGCAGGAGGAGGAGTGGGAAGTGTCCAAGCTGGGGACAGGTTCAGATGGACAGGCTGGGAACCTTGCAGGGCAGTGTCACAATGCCAGCCGGGAAACAGCAGCAGAACTGAGCTGATGCCACCTGCCAAGCCCCAAAGCCACCTCACACGAGGCAGCCCTTCCCAGTAACTTCCAGAAGCCCACAGCAGCAGTGCTGCTCCTTGGAGAGGCATAAGCCCAGCACAGGCGCTCAAAGCACGTTCCAAAGCTTTGCAGGTGTAGAAACTGAGGCAAAGGCAGGTGCAATGACTTGGTGCATCATGCAGCTGACCAGCAGCAACACCAGAGAACCACTTGAACTCCAGCCTCGGGTCTACCAGCAACACTGTTTTCCCTTGCAAAGTGCCTGAAGACGCTGCACAGGCTGTGTTTACCTGGCTTGTTCCCTGCCAGGAACCAGAGGCGGAGTAGGGAGGAGGAATCCGAACCACAGCTTTCCCAGGGATGAACCCAATGCAAATCCAATCTCGAGGCACTGCCAGAGCATCCCTTCCTCCGTACAGCCCTCCAGCAGCCACGCTGACGAGCTGGCGTTAAGACTCGCATGCAGCCCAAGACCTGCTGCCCCAGCGCCCTGGGCAGGACCTGGAGGTGAAGCTGCTCCTCCATGTGCTCAGGAGCTGCACTCGCAGGAGGCGGCCGCGGGTGAGTCGCTGCCTCCTTGGATCTCCGTGCCAGAAAGCGATGCCAAGGGGAGAAACTCTACCGCAGTGAGCAACGCACAGCTCACCCGATCCATGGGCTTCTGCCAGGAGAAAGGGAGGGGAAAAGGGGAAACCACAACCATCTCCATCTGCCTGGGGCCAGAGTGTTTGCTGAACCAGCACAAGATCCGCTTTGCCCAGGGACACGCCGACAGGTCTCGGCAGGCTGAGCCACGCTCCTCCAGCCGATTGCTTGCCCAGAGGCGGTCTGGCACCACAGCACAGGCAGGGAGGTGCGAGTTGGCAACGTTGCCAAGCCCAGACTGGCTGTGCCCCCCTTCCCTGCCAAGTTGCACCACGCCAAACACATGCGTGTGCCCATTAGCTCGGCCTCTGACCGCCTGGGAAAGGCACCACCAACACTTATCTCATGCCAGCAGGGACACACATGATCCAAAGCAGCCCAGCTCTGAGGGTAAAAGGGTTCAGGGAGCAGAGATCCTCCCTCGAACCACCCTATCCTTATAGCCAGCAGCCAAAATGCATCCCCTGTGGTGCTCCAGTTGCTGCAGTGGATGAGCACACCTGTCCTCCTCCTTCCCAGCTCCAAGATTATAAAACATACCTGTTTTGCACAATTGAGACATAAATCACTAAGGGCTGTTATTAAAGGAACTTGGCGGGTGCAGATGTGTCAGCCCACTTGAAAACATCTTCTTCATCTTTGCTCAGCTCTCCAAAATGGCACGGGTTCGGGGGAAGAGGTACGGCCACGGGTGACTCACCACCAAGAGGGGATGTGACCGATGGGGAGATGAGATACCAGCGACCGCACAAACCACACACCAAACGTCTGGAGGCCGGAGGTCGCACTGGGGGAAGTGGGAGGGAAACAGACCCCACGTGCTCAGCCCGCTTGGGGTTGCCAAAAGGCCCTGAGAGGAGGGAGCCGACAGAAAGCACCACCAGGCAGAGTGGGGGAAAGAGGGCAGGCAGCCCTCAGCAGAGGGGGCTGCCACTGGTCACTCGGAGTTTTAAACCTGTGAGGCTCTCTCTGACTTGGCCCCTCACACCTCAAGCCTAAAATTCAGTCCCAGCTGGACAAGTCGGTCAAGCCTGGGTTGTTGAAGAGCCAGACAGGAGGAGGGCATGCTGGAGGCACCATGCTGGAACTGAACGCATCTCCCCTGTGGACACAGCTCCGGCCAGTGAGCCAGGCTACACGCCTGAGGTGACAAGGGTGTGTGCCAGCACTGGGAAAGCTGCTCCATCCCTCCTCAGCTGGAGGTGACCGGCTGGCACCTTCAGCATCCCCATGCTGCCCTCCACACTGGCTGCCAACCTGCTGCAGAAGGGACAGCTGACTTGGACACCCATGAAGGGTCAAGTGCAGCAAGTGGGAGACACATGGAGACACCATTCAATGGGGAATTCACTCTCCCAGTCTGGTTCCATGTCTCCGAACTAACCAAGAGCACCAACAGACCAGAGAGAAGCAGCATCCACAAAGCCTCTGCTCATGCCTTGGGACAGCTTTCCAGTTGGAAAAGACCTTTAATCAAGTCCAGCACAGCTGGACAGCCCTGGTGGCTGGCATGGGATAACAGGTGGCCACGTGCACTGCTGGCTGCAAAGCAAACCCTGAAGCTGCATGCCAGGCACGAGCCACCCTCACCTTGGAAGCCACAGCCCTGGCACCGGAAGACCAGTGGCCTCCGGCACCTCAGGAGAAGTGAAGTAACTCTCCCCCATCAGCCCCATCCGCCCGTTAAACATTTCTGCCACTTATGAAACATTTCCAACCGCCGGCATCTCACCCCATCCTCCCTGGCCATGAGGGACAGACACATTGCCAGGACTCAGGCTGGCACCACGCGGTGTTCTGCAAGGGGCTGTGGCCACAGAAGAGCCTGAGCTGTAAAGCCTGGCCCCTTGGACCCTTCAGTCTGAGCCCAGCTGGGCTGGGAAACAGTGGCGAAGATCTGGGTTTATTCCCATGGGATGTTTTGAACTCTGGGCACTCAAGGGAGATTTGCAGCCGGGCTGCAGCCAGGTTCTCAGCTGGCTGCTGGGCGCAGCACAGAGCAGGAGCTGCGGCCGCCCTTGGCCGGGAGCACAATCACCTCTTCCCCAGTCCGGCTCGCAGTGCCTCACAGGCAGCCAACTGGGACAACAGTCCACGCCACAAACAGCTGGATAAACGCTTACGTCCTCCCTGGCAGGGAGGGAGGGGAGGAAAGCAGGGAAGGTCCAAGCACAGTGAGTACCTTCCCACCACCGGCAGGACGGACACCACACCAGCTGCCTGTGCTTACCACCATCAGTGCAGCCCTGATCCTCTCCCTGCAGAAGCAGCAGATTCCCAGGGAAGACTCTTTCAGGGCTCCCCGTCCAGCACACACCTCCCTATCTCTGCCTCGCGCAGCCCGGCAAGGCACGGCCACAGCTATTCCTCATGCACACATTTATGGCTGCAAACAGCTGCGAGCCGGAGTGCTGACAGTGTAAATCTTTGCCACCTCCTCCCCTGCCTGCCAGGGCAGCTCCAGTGACACCCGAGGCACCGGAGCCGCTTTGACTCTGTGCCATGCACGAGACACCAGCGATACGATCCCCTGAACATGCTGGGCTGAAACCAAAGCCCCGGGATCAGATGTGCCTGGACTCCAGCGGCGGCTGGTCCCTATCCCTGTCCCCAGCAGCCCCAAGCCGCTGTCACAACCCAACACTCTCCGCGCCAAAAACCGCCCCAAAAGCCATATTTACACCCCATGCCACGGGACTGGCAGTAGCTTCAAAGCCCTAATTTACAGCCTCAGTTCTCTGCATCCCTTGAAAGCCTTCGATCCCATCCCCAGGATCCAGAACAGCCAGGGCAATTTAACTCCCCATTTAATCTTCTAAGGGCCCTGGCGAGCTCGGAGACAGCATCCTCCAGCGGGGGGTCCACACTCCCAGCCTTTGCTGGCTTGAACAAGCGCCACGCCGCTTTCCTTCAGCTGCAAAAATCACTACCTTAAAAGCCAAGGCGAGTTCTCCCTCCAGCTCAGTACAGCTCTCTATTGTTTCTCTTAATTTTATTTTATTCCACGTGGGAATCTGTGTCCAGGCCGCTTTATTTTTAAGTGGCTCTTGCTCAATATTTACTATCGCTCGCAGCTGCGTCAGCACAGGAACACTGCGCGCTCGTGCCAGGTTTCCGAGCAGCCCTCCGGCAGCCATTCCCCCCCGTGCCAATGCCGTGCCATGATTTTCCTGCCGTGCCACCCTCGTGGTGAATCACCAGCCCCCCACAGCCACAGGACACTGATGGGCAGGGTGTGAGCACAGGGCATGGGGGGGGGGGGTTCCCTGTTTCCATCGAAATAAATATCATCAGGCCGAGCCCTGCCGCTCACCTCCTCCTCACCCAGGATCTGGAACAGCCCCAACAGGCTGGAGATGGCAGAGGAGGAGAAAATGGGAAGTGGCTGGAAGCACTCAAGGGACTGGTGCTCACGTCTGGTTCTGCCCCAGTGTCCTGCAGACTTCGTTTCCACCGTGAAACAAAACAAAGGCAATCCAAGGTATGCCAGTGCCTCAGGAAAAGGACACCCTGAAGATCCCCCACAAGGTCACCCACCAGCTCCCCATTAACAGCATCTCCGTGGGGACAGCCAGAAGCCACCTGGGTGGGGACATGAATTGCGCTGGCAGAATGAAGGTGGCTTTTCATTACGCTGGAGGAGCCAGGATGGAAACCATCCCAGTGGGATTCTTCATAGGATGCACAGCCAGTCCGCTCAGCCTGGAACACGGGGTATGGAAGCGCCGACCTGGTCCCATGCTAATCCTGACTCTCCAACCAGTGTCAGCGCTCCTGGGTCACTGCCAGCTGCTACAGCAGAGACTTCTCTCACATGCCCCCAGACTGAAATCCCCCACCACGTCGGATGCCTCTCCTTTTCCGCCGGCATAATTAAACCTGACACCCCAACAAGGGTCCACTGAAACCTCCAGGCTCTCACTACACAACCACACAGCTCTCCTCAAACAGCAAGGAGCGACTCGGTGGGGTCTTCAGCTCCACATTACTAAAATGCTGTATGGAAATTGAAAAAATAATAATTTAAACTCTCAAACTGATTAGCAGAATCCCCAGGAATGTGGAACCTGGCTGCTAGATTGCAGTCTTGCCTTCCTCTCTTGATTTTCTAGGACAGCATCAAAACGTCTTTGCTCTGGTTCATCCTTCATGATGTTGAAGATTCTTCAGCCACTGGTGTCCAGCACAGGGGTTCTAAGGATGACTCTGCCCCTGGCACTGGGCACACACTTTCAGTACAGGTGCTTCCCTTCCTTCCTAAGCAGAGACATTTAACCTCTCCCATTTTTTTAAATTGTATTATTTTTTAAATCACCCAAACTCAGTGCAGAAGACGATACAAACAAGTGAGCCCCCGCTCCCCGAGCCCTGCCCGCACATTTAACCCAGCACCACCCACGCACTGTCCCGTGCCTTCATTAGAAAAGAGCTCGTTACCCTTCGCTGCCAGAGCCCGGAGAGCTACAGGAGCTCGCTGGGGGAGGTTATTATGGGATGGCACCGGTGCTGGTCCCCACATCACCTGCACCGAGTGCCTGCCAGCAGCAATTAAATCAGCCTTCAAAGAGAGATCCCAGCTTTCCCAGCACCATTAGCCGTGCCCCGGAGGGAACACGGGCTATTTTCAGCCACAGTGACTTAAGATCAGGTCACCAGCAGGTTAAATGGGACTGTGCAGCATCATCTCCCTGCCCTCCCATTGAGAAATTAAACACTGCTGTGTGATGGGCAGCACCAGCCCCGGACACACACCAGGTGCCCACGGAAAGGTAAATGCCACCTGCCTGCCTCCTCTCCTCTGCTTCCCATCACTGGCCATGGACACTCACTGCCCTGGCTGCCTTCCCTCTGCGTGGGTGGGTGGGTGGGGAATGGTCCCCACCATGCCCAAGGCCAGGAGTGCTGGAAGGAGCTTCATCACCCCCCATCCTGCAAACCCAGGCCTGCACAGTGCCAGACCAGGGCTGCTCATCTCGCCCCTTCCTCTCGATGGCCCAACTGCAAGCCCCCAAGCTGGGGACTGCCCCAAGCCACCAGTTCCACCAGCATTTCACCACAGCCACCAAAGAGGTGGCATCTCCCCTCAGCAGCTCCATCTGCTCCGCTGGTAGGTCCACCACTGAAACCCAACCAGCCACCCCACCACAAACATCTGGCGGGGAGGTGGCAGCTGGATGCGGGCGGGTTTGTTTTGCCTCCCAGGCTCCTGCCAGGCGCAGTCAGCACGAGCTGGGATGACTCAAAGCCCGAGAGACGCAGCCTCCGTCGGTGCTTATTTTAAGCCCTCTTGTCTGCAAAGCAGCTGCTGTGGCTCGGCACCTCTCAGGGTACCTTGCAAAGGGGGTGGCACTGAAAGGGGAAACTGAGGCACAGCCCCACGATCAGACCTGGGCACCACATCACCAATGCCTGCGTGCTCAGTAGTCACCGAGCGCAACACAGGGAGCCAGCAGCAAGAGGGGATCGGCTCCGAGAAACACCCCAGGGCTGCAGCAAGGACATTGCCAATGACCCAACCGCGTTCATCAGCTCCAGCTTTATGATTCCCCTGGATACAGCGTGGCCAGGACACAGAAAGTGCAAGGTGAAGCTGGATGGTCCTGCACGTGCTGCTCTGTGTGCCACAGGAGTGAATGCATCCCTCTCCCAGAGCCCAGCACTACTTAAAAAACACCTGCAGGGGCCTAAACCACCCTGGGAAAAATTCAGCAACGGGCTGCAGGCATCTGGGGGTGGAAGAAAGGGACCCACACACGGATCAGAATCTCGTAAGACTCTTTTCCTTAGGAAACCAGGCTCAAAAGCTCAGCCTCTGCCTAGCCTCTCTCCTCTCGACCCCACACTCAGCCTTTTTTCCTTCCAGAGGCTCCTGCCCCTCCCACACCCTCCTGAACATCAGCCCACACCACCTCTTCTGCACCAAAAAAGCGCTGAACCATGAAGCAAAGGGGTATCCGTGGCGGGCAAATGCCCAGGACCCCACACCTCCCGGCTGCCAATAATGGGAGATAAACGCAGAGGCAAATATTATGGCAGTGCGGTTTAATTCCTGATGAATTATGCAAATCTGTATTCAAATTCAAGCACAGCCCTTGGGCTCTTGACAAATTGCCAAGCTGGCCCCGATGACACTAGGCAGGGACGGCCAGCCCTCCATCAGGTGAGGCACTACATGGGTGCCCTATATATGTATGTACACACACACACACGTATGTGCTTGCACCTCTCAGCTAGGGAGACCAAGGAGCACTTGCAAGAATGGTTCAAGAGTGACTTTTGCGTTTCTCCCTCCTCCCAGCTGCGTTTACTGTGTCCAGGGAAGGCCACTGAGCTTTCGTACCCTCCACAAGATGGAAGCAGCTTGGCCTGACGGCGAGATTCAAAGCAGGACAGAAGATAAAATCCACCATGTCCAGGTCTCGGGAGAACAGGCGGCAGAGGGGGGCAGGAGGGGAACGCCTTAAAGACTTGTGCCAATATGACTGTCAGCCCTGAAGCCGAGGAAAGGAAGATCTGTCCACAAAATAGTCACAGAGAGGGCTCATCTGATGAAAGTAGGAATTTCCGATCCCACACAAACCCCGAACATCCATTAAAAGTAGCAGAAGAATTGCCGCTTTGTGTCACTAATCTCATTATGGAGAAAGCCCCGCTGCAGTGCCGGGATTGCAAAGGGAAACCCCGGCATGCTGCACACTCCAGGAGCCCGGCACAGTGTGCCTGCTCATCCGAGCGGAGCCGGGGCTTCCACCGGCACCCCGGCGAGGTGCTTGCACCCTTCTTTACTCACCCGCCCGGATCTCTACTCGCTGGAGCATTATCCGCTTGGCTTGCGTGTGACACGGCATGTGGGATGTCCCCACGCCCAGCAGACCAGGACACAAACACCAGGATGACACACACTGCGCGGCGATAACACAGGAGCTACTTCATCCACACACAGCGACCGGCGCTGCCTGCGAGCAGCACACAAGCCAATCCCTCCAAAACCCTTCCTCCCAAACACAATAATTGCCACTGCCGTTATTACTTTTAATTTTTTTTTAATTAAAAGCAATTAAACCAAATGTGTTAAACCCATATTCAAGCCACGGGGAATTTTACCGAGAAGGGATAGGGATGTGAAGGAACTCAGGGGCAAGACAACCAAACACCGAAGGTAAAAAGAGCTCTTTGCTGGCAGGGATGCATCAGGATAAGATGGATGGAGACAGAAGCAGGAGCAACCTTTGCAGAAGTTGCCGGGGATACAGCTCCAGAGAGACAGGGCTGAGTGTCTTAAAATTTCTGTTATTCTTCTAAAAAGGCATATTCCCTTCTGAATACTGCTCCTTCCCTTGCTCCGAGCCCACCATGTTTGGCTTGCCCGCCTACATCCAGCTCCCTCAAAATGGCTCTTTGGCCACTGCTACGCTGGCAATAAAATTTATCCCCAAGGTCACTTCAATCCTTTTGCCACTATTCAATCCACCTGGATTTAAACAAAACCCAGCCTCAGACACACTGAGCGCACCCCCCCTCGGCCCCTCCTTTCTGCCCATCACTTCCCTGATTCAGCGATGCCAAACTCTCAACTACCTTTTCGCTTCCCATAACCGTCAGCGGCAACAGCTGGAGAGGAAAGCGGGAGCATATTGTGCACCCGNCGGCCCCCAGCCAGCGCCCACGGGCACCGGGCTGAAGGGGCCGCGCGGCTGCCACCCCCTTGGTGTTTAAGAGCTGGGGAGAAGCGAACAATAAGCAAAGCAAACAAACAGCAGAGAGGGACGGCGTCGGTGGGTGCGCCGCGATGCCCGCAGACATCCAGCTGCGCCGTCCCGGAGCGAAGCCAGCCAGAAACGCGGGGATGGGAGGAAAAATGGGGAGAAGGAAACCGCCAAACCCTTGTGGGGCGGGTGAGGCAGCCACGCCAGAGCAGTCCCCTCCAAACTCTGCTTTTTAAAGAGCATCTCCAGCTGGAAAAGCCAGCGAGAGGCTGTGCAGCTGGACACAGCACTGCTCCCTCACCCTGGCTCCAGTGGGCAGGGAACTCGGGGCTGCGCTCGGCTCCTCCACCCCGCCTGCATTTTCAGGTTGCTCAGGGCGCACCATGCTCTCCCTTTCAGCAGCGAGGCTGAACAAAGCACTCCCTTGTCCTCGGCACCTCGAGCAGCCGATGCTGGATCGCATTACCTAACCCAGACCAGCATCTCCTCGTCCCGGCACGGCAGCTTTCGTGTCAGCACATGCCAGGCTGGCCCCGATTCCCTGCACCACCTCCTGCCCGGAGCTTTAACTGGACCAGTTTAGTACACGGGGAAAACACACGGGGCCTTGTTGGGACTCGTCGGGCGCTAACCCCAGCTCGGGGAGGTGATCCGACACCCTCGCGCCGGTCGCAGCCGCGGCCGAACCGCAAGGCGCTCACCTGGAAGGCTGCCGTAATGACGTTAATTCCCCTTAACAATGTTCATTTCCATATTCATCAGAAGATGGTGAAATGACAAGATGGGGGTTATTTACTATATAATTATAAACTAATTTCAGCTTTACTCTGGGTTATCCTAGGAAGGAGATCTAAAATTTCCCTTACGAAAGCCCTGCTCTGCTAACCACGTCTGCAGTGAGATTAATTCCCAGCGATTTCCATTTCTCCAACAGCTGCTGTGCTGGGAAAGAGCAGGAGCTTGTCCCCAACACCAGGGACCTGCCCAGTGCCCCATGCCACCCCCGGCTAGGATTTCTAGTGCCGGCTCATCCTCCAGATCAGATTTTCTCTGGCACACCATCAGTCAGGGATGGGAGCCGTGGTTTTCCAACCCCATCAAGGAGACTCTGTACTGGGTAGAAGGCAAGGCTCACTCCAAGTGGGAGAAAAGCTGCTAGAAACCACACTAATAAATTACACCTTTACCAGCCTTGTGTACCAGAGGCAGGGACAGACTCCTGCCCATTCACCTGGGAAGGTGTTGGAAACGCTCACACAGCAGAGGATCCTGCAGGACCTTGCTCTGAGCAAGTTTACGTCACCACATTGGTCCTTGGGCTCTTGTCCGCATTCCAAGCCCAATATCCCTACCAGCTACCACTGCTTGGGATGGGCATTTCAACGGAGGCTGCAGCACAGCATGGAGAGTCCTTCCCACTGCTCCTTAAGGATGGACATGCCACCCCACAGCCCACCAGGACCTTGGGAAAAATCACTGGGGCATCAGAGAAACACAGATGAGTGTGAGACTCAGAAATACAGTGGCGGGAGACTCCCAAAAATGCCCAAGTTCCTTTTCCACCACCGTTTCAACCCAGAGACTGCTCCTGCCTTCCTCACAGCCTACGAGTTGGCCGCCAGCCCAAGGGAGCTGCAGGGACATCACTCCATGGCCGAGCACTTCCTCCACCCCCGGGGATGCCGGGTGTGAAGAGCAGAGTGTGACGGGACTGAGCACAACATCGCTGCCCAGCGCAGGCCAGCACCACCTCCCCGAGCCCCACTGGGACAGGCACGCTCCCTGCTCTGCCTGAAAACACGTCTCAGAAAAGCATCTCATTTCACCAGGGCCCCAAGGGAGAGGAAGCATCCTCCCAGGCAGGTCTCCAGCCTGTCCGCGTTCCTCCCGGTGTTACACCGAGCCCCTGCCCCAAGGAGCCCCCCGCGCTCAGGCCCTCGCACCACCCCCTGGGCGGGCAGGGAGGGGGAACCGCGATTTCAAGGGCCATTAAACACCGACGGTATTTTCCTTGCAGTATCAAAACGTGACCAAAAAGAGCCGTGCTGAACCACGGGCAAAATCCCGCCGCTGGTCCGGGAGCCATCGCACTCCGAGCAACGCGGAGGAGCGGGGCACGGATCGCTCCGGCGTCCAGTCCGTGCTATCCCGGTCTCTCTATCAGCAAAGAGAGTTTAGCACGGATGCAGTTTGATGAGCGAATTGTGCTTCCACTGGCACTGCCGACGGCAAGGCCTCCTGCAAAATCTGCGGGCTCAGCAGAAGCATCATTTTGCCATTATAAGGATGGCTACAGCGGGATTTTGCTGGCACAGCAGAGCTGTCCTGGGGGACGGAAGGGTATTTTTATTTCTTTTCCTATGCTCCTACCTGGCCCAGCTGTCTGGAAAACTTCTCCCCGGGCACAGCAGGCCTGGAAGCAAGGACGGTCTCCAATCTGCCTTAAATCCCTGCATTTGAATGCACATGCTAATGTGAAGTAGGAAAGCAGAGAAACCAAAATCTCTCCCCTCTGTCTGCTCTCTTTCCTTCCAGCCACTGCTCTGGAGCTGGATTTAGCACAGTCAGCCCTGCTCATAGTTGGTATGTCCCTTTTCCCGGGCACTGAAAAGTGTATCTGAAGCATATTTTAATGGAAGAGGCTGAGCATCCTTTTATACAAACACAGATCTGTTCCTGCAGTCCCCCACTCAAGAAAGGATACCTCAGCACACAGCAAAAACCACATTTTTATTAATTACTATTATTTTAAACTCAGAGAGTCTTATTTTGGATGTGGATGATCCTTGCTCACACAGCCCTGCTGCTGCCTGGCAGGGACACGGTCCCAGAGCAGCCCTTCGCAATCACGTCTGAGGGAGCCTTGTCCACCTCCCCCAAAATACAGAGTCTGCCAAGAACAACACACTCCTCTGGGATGGAGCCGAGACCAGGACCCAAAGACAGTGGGATAAGGAAGGAGCAAAACGATAAACCCCCGTGTTCTGAGCTGCTGCAGAGCAGAGCGAGCCCTTGCTTTAATGGACTCAGCTGCCTCATTCCATCGATTGCAGCCTTTTTTTAAGTAACATCTTCCCAGCAAGCTCCAGGCATGAAATTCCATTGCAAACAGCCCCCTTCCTCCGCTATCCCTCCGCAAGGCCCATGGGGAGCACCACCCTGCCCTCCTCAGGGATGAGCAGATGGCGATGCCCGAGAGTACAGGGGGGACAGGGAACGGCATCCCCACACCGCGGGCCGGCTCAGCTCCCGCCTCGGCCTCCAGCTCATTCCTCCCTCCGTGCGCTTCCAACAAAGGAGCTCCTGTCCGTGTCCTCCCGGCCCGCACGGCAGCAGCCGAAACGCCACCACGGAGCAGAAATCCCCCAGAGAGGAGCCGAGGGTCCAGGGGTCACTGGCCACAGCCCAGGCGCCCGTACTTCGGTGCTGGGGCAGAGCCCGACTGCCGGAATGAGCAGAAGGTACGGGAAAAACAAGGAGTCGGTGCCGGCCATAACTGGATTCTCAAATATGGCCAATCGTGCTATTTTTACAGGGGCGTATTTATTTTCGGAGGACGCTGGGATGGATTCAAGAGTCTCTTTCTTCAGCCCGGCGGTATTTAAGGATCAGCTTGAACCGGCTCTATTTAAAGGCTTCGCCTCCTGCCCACTTTTCTTAACCCCTTGCACAAGCCTTTGCTTTCCACCCCTCCTAAAAACAAAACAAACCCCCCAAAAAACACAACAACAACAAAAGAGCCACCAAAACCACACACCAACAGCACTGCGAACGCAAACCTACAAAGGGCCCCTCGGTAGCAGGAAGCAATCATCATTTCAGGCAATATTGTTAAAGCTGTAAAAAAACAACAACAAAAAAAAATATCCCTGCCTATCCCACTGCTGTGGTTTAATGGGAGTTTCGGCTGTTAATTGTACAGATCTTTTTAATGGAGTTTAGCCTGGTTGGGAATTGCCGTGACGAAGCCGAGCTTTGCGAGGATCGTGCTGGGGAGCGGACAGGGAGACTGGGCACCGCTGAGGTGCAGGGAAGGGGGATTTCAAGCAACTCCAAGAACAAGGAAAATAAAAATAATTTAAAAAATAAAATAAGAACACAATAAAAAAAAGAATTGGAGGTATCACACACACCCCACTCCCTCTGTGAGGGGACCCAAATCTGAGGCTTCCCCCCAGTGTGGTGGGAAAGCTCCCGGACGGCATCACAGAGATTGATCAGCTTGGAGAGGCCAGATCTCTGTGCCTCCGTCCTGACTTGCCTGGATTTCAGAAAAGGAAACTTTGGGAGGAGAAATAAAACAAAACAAAAACAAACAAACAAACAAAATAAAAAGAAGACTATCCAATAAAATATAAGAATTATTTTAAAAAGTACCAAGAACCCACACTTGGTTTGGCTTGTAATTGCCCAGATGATTTTTTGCAGAGATTGTATTCTGCTGCAGTAGGAGGTGGAAAAAAATAACTAGGGGGAAAAAAAAAGGGAGGAGAAAAAAAGAAGACAAAAGGGAAGGAAAAAAGAAGGTGTTTGCCCATGTGCTTGGCTTCGTAGCTGTTCGCTTTACACCTCTCCTCTTAGCACCTGGGAAATTGGCACTGCCACCTAGTCTAAAACTAATAAATCTTTTTCCCTCGATTCAGGCTGCTTCCTTCTCTGCAGATGTTGGCAATCAGGTTTGCAAATTTCAAAGTCATTCATCCCGGGCGGCTGGGAGAAAAGCAGGTTTATTATTGCAAAACCTGTCACCCTCCCAACGCCTAAAGTAAACTCCGAGTCACCTCTCCACGCCCAGGGGAAAGAAAGGCGAAAAAAAAATTTAAAATAGAGCCAGAGAGGGAAATCAAACGGTCAGAAATCCCTTCCGTCCTCCCAGGGAAAGCAGCGAGTAGGAGTGCGGGCAGGAGTGTGCGGCAGCGTCCTCCCAAGCAGTGCCGGACTCCACAAGCCGCTGGGAAAGGGAGCTCGGAAAAGGGGAAAAAAATAAAAAGCCTCCAAAAACCAAAAGGAATTTAAACAAATAAATAAAAAGCTGACTGTGGAAAAAAAAATAGAATGCATATATTTCAGTGTCTGCCCTTTTTGGTTTTTTGGGGTTTTTTTAATAGAGATGCAGCCGTGGGGCTGCCCGAGGATGAAGCGCGTCGAGAAGAGGGAAAAAATATAATAAGGGAGCAGTCACTGCATGAAGTTTTGTTTGCGGGTTTAAAAAATAAGAATTGAGGAGAAGAAAAAAGAAAAAAAAAGAAAAAGAAAACCTCAGCAAAATCAGCGGTGCCCGCAGCGGTGCCCGGGGGGAGCGGGATCTCAGCGGGGCTCGAGCTGCACTAGGCAAGAAATCACCAAAACAGCCTCATTTTACCCCTTTTTCCCAGCCCAGGGATGTTTTTTTCGGCTGGCCGGGAAGCACAGCGCCGGGCAGCGCAGCCCCGTCCCTCCGCAGCCCGGTCTGCACCTCTCCCAGCTTTCCCGAAAATCGGATTTATTCCCCGGATTTATTCCGCGGCCGCCGCGGCGGGGATTTTCCTCCGTACCAACAAACCCGTACGCTGGAAGGGGGAACTTCTATCGGCTAGGCGCGATTTTTTCCCCCTATTCCCCTATTTTTTACTCCGTTCCCGTATTTTTCCACCATCGCCCTGTTTTTTCGTACTTCTTCCCCATTCCCCATCCCAAAAATAGGGATTTTTTTTTGCCGAATCAAGAGCACGCGAAGCAGAAAACACTTGGGGAAAACACGCGAAAAAGCTGCGAGCGCATAAATTTATAATTATCACGACGATATTTATATTTTGGGGGGGTTAAAGCCCGATCCCGGATCCGCCGCCCGCGACCGCGGAGGGAAGGGAGGGAAGGCGCGGGGGTACCGGGGGTTCCGCGGAGCCTTACCCGGGTGGGAGTGGAGGCTGATGCCCGATGCGAGGAATTTTCCGGGCTGGAGGGCGGCGGGGAGCCCGGTGGCCATGGGCCCGGCGGCGGGG
>WEIT01045853.1:350039-360765 GCA_013389985.1 Dryoscopus gambensis | reverse complement strand
GTGAACCTCGTTTTTCACACTTGCTGACATGACCATTTGGGAGATCTGTATCCCAAGCTATTTCTGTGTGTGAGAAGTGTTTCTCACCTGGGAACGAGCTATTCCTGTTTGTTACACTGATCAAGCAGACAGTGATGAGATTTTACCTCACTGAGAGCCCTGCACAGGGCTATAAATGTGCTACTAAAGCCTGCAAGAGCAGGAACTCCCCTGTCCAACTGGGTCATGGTGCAAGGAGCTTCACTTCTTATTCCCAAATACACATGTGCACAGGAGTAGGGATCCTCATTGCTAAGCCTTGCAATAAACCTTGCTGAATTTTATACGACATACAAGAAATTTCCTGTACAAAGTCACTATAATAAATAAGCTTCCCTTTGGTTTCAATTTTCAAATCCAGTCTGTTTGTAGGAGCTGTTTAATTTCCCTCATTATTTCTGTGCCAGTAACTCCACGCAGTTTTTTGAGCTGTTGCATAAAAAAACCAACAAAAAACCCCCAACAACCCCAAATCTCTTGTCTCTTGCTGTAAATTATGACATTATGCTAAACTGGCCCTGATGAAAACCAGGATCACAGGTACTGGATACATTTGGTGCATGAGATTTGGCTCTGACATATTTATATGAAACACTGCAGCTAAACTACTTCATGTAGTTTTTATTTCAGTCAGTGCTAGACTGACAGAAAGCAATAGGATTTGGGGAATTTGGTGTGTGTTACTGGGAGTGTGCACTGGTCAACTGGTCTGTGCCCTTGGTTAGTTGCACCTGTAAACTTGTATTTATTCAGAATTTCCTATGGGGAATGATGACAAAGGGGAAATGTCACCGGCAGAATAAAGCTGGAGCACTGCACTGCAAACACTGCTCTTTCCATTGCAAGTTCTGTCGAAAGCTGGTGGAAAACACGCATTTAAATTGTACCTAGCTCAGAAAACAAGGATCAGCATGCTGGTTAATCCCAAATTATTGATCAGCTTTAAACAAACTGGGGGTTTTGAGGAGGTCAGCCTGGCTGCAGCACGCCAGAGCAGCAGACAGTAAATACAAAGCTAAATTGCTTTTTCCACTCAACTGATCCGAACGCAGCCCATGGACCCAGCAAGTGCACAGCTTGTTAAAAGTGGGTGTTTGTAAAGCTGTGGTCACCAGCTCGGGGGAAAAGGCACAAGCTGGCTCAGGTGGGAAGGTATTTAAGAGCACAGTGAAAAGACAGCTTAATTAGCCCCGAATTATGGTGAGCTTGAGTTTACTAACTCACACGCTGAACACAGAATACCACAAGAGCATCAGCACAGCCTCTGGAAAAACTCATCTCTCACGGTGACCTGCTTTGATAGTTATTTTTGGCAAGTTGTATCCAATCCATAGACTGACAATAGTGAATTGACTCATGGATTATAACCAAAAATGGGGTTTGGCTACAGCCCTGCATAAGGTTTTTGTGTTTAAACCTTGGTAAAGACTTATTTAATATCAACATATTTAACTAAGATTCCTGTAGGATCTGCAGTGGATAAGGAACTGCCCAGGTTTTATTTGCAGCCTTGCACTGGCAGTAGCCCCTGGCACAATCTGCCACCGTGTGGGGATCGATACAAACTCCTGCCCCTGGCTGTCGATTCCATTTGCTGGTCCATGCTCTGAGCAAGGGACAAAGCCATGGAGAAGCTGGAGGAGCACCCATGGGATGGCTGGAAGAGGGGAAATGAACAGAGCAAGAGGAGCAACCTTCCTGCTGAATATAAATCCGTGTGTGTGTCCCTTCATCCGGCCGGAGCTCAGCAGAGGGATGGACACTTCCCTGTGAGGAAAGGCTGGGAGAGCTGGGGGTGTCCAGCCTGGACAGGAGAAGGCTCCAGGGAGAACCCAGAGCCTCTTCCAGGGCCTAAAGGGGATCCAGGAGAGCTGGAGTGGGACCTGGGGCAAGGGATGGAGGGACAGGACACAGGGAATGGCTTCCCACTGGCAGAGGGCAGGGCTGGATGGGATATTGGGAAGGAATTGTTCCCTGTGAGGGCGGTGAGGCCCTGGCACAGGGTGCCCAGAGCAGCTGTGGCTGCTCCTGGATTCCTGGCAGTGCCCAAGGCCAGGCTGGACGGGGCTTGGAGCAGCCTGGGACAGTGGGAGGTGCCCCCGCCCATGGCAGGGGTGGCACTGGATGAGCTTTAAGGTCCCTTCCCACCCAAACCATTCTGGGATTCCAGGACATCACAGATGTTGAACACCTCTCGCCTTTGACCACAGTCCCACAATCCCAGCTCTTCCATGCTCCCTGTTCCCAGCGCTCAGAGCCGGGCCCAGCCAGGTTCTCCCAAGCCCAGAATTCTCCTCACCACACATTCCTCATAATTCACCCACCACCTTCTCTAGCTACTGATGGAGCTCTCACAGCTGTTCTCCACAATTCAACCTCCCAGACACACATTCCAGCAGGAAGGCCAACTGTCTCCCACAAAGCCAGTTTTCCGGGCCAAAACTAGCATGGCCCTGGGAGGACAGCAGCATTTTAAGAACACTCTTCAAACAAACCCACGTTCCAGAGTCTTTCCTCAGCAGAGGAGCACGAGATCTACTGGCCACAGTCTGTACCTAAGTCCTCATAATGTTAACAAGGTCAAAAATAAAGACCTGGAAGCTTTAATACTAAATAGTTTCATTTTTAAAAACTCACCCTTGCCATCAATAACCTTTCAAAGTCCCTGCTTGGAAGCAATGCCCCTTCCAGGGCTGTCTAAGTGCAAACCCACCACTCAGAGCAACCTGCTGGCCTGACTGAGCCTTGAATGAGTTTTCCAGCCCCCTTTCTAAGAGCAGAGCCTCCAGCAGTGCCTGCTCCTTCCAGGTGCAGCTGTGAGGGGCAACCAGAGCCATTCAGCACCTATTGGCAAGGGGTTTTGAGCATATGGCTTAAATATTATCTCATTCATACAGGCAGGTTAAGTGGAGACAACAGCCTGGTGTATATATATAAAAAAAAAAAAATATAAAAATATATATATTTAATATATTATAATAATATATATCAAATATGTCTGTGTATGTGTGTATATACACACACCACACACACACCTGCCAGCCTCAGGGGCTTCAAAAACCTGTTAAAATCCATAACAGACCTTAGAACACACAGTAAAAATACTCAGGAAAGGAGCAGTGACAGGATCAGCAGTGCCAAAGCCAGATCAGGGATGTCCAAAGGGAAGGAGCTGCTGCTGTTCCAAGGGCCCTATTCCTTTAAGTGCTGGTCCCAGCCTGGCCCGAGTCAGCAGGGCAGAATTCTCTGTGCCTTATATGGCTTGTTCTGCAATGGTTTTTTTTTTTATNAAATGTTTTTTTTTTTAATGACTCCACGGATTTTTTTTTTCATCCTATAATCACACAAAAACTTTTTCACATAATTGTCTTCATTAAGTGAAATCATCAGGGCGCATGAGAAACATCCTCGGCCCAACATCGCCGTGAAAATCTTCCCATGGAATCCTCACCACATGGATTTCTATTTTATTTTAATTTCCAGTTCAATCCCAGTGGCTTGCAGAAGGCAGAAGGCCTTGCTCAGCACCTCATGTTGTCCTGGGCCTGGTACTTGAATAAAGGGGGTCCCAGTGATGAGGCTGCTGCTTTGGGGTGGTTTGGGGCTGGTTTGGGGCTGGTTTGGGGCCTGGTTTAGGGCTGGTTTAGGGCTGGTTTAGGGCTGGTTTAGGGCTGGTTTAGGGCTGGTTTAGGGCTGGTTTAGGGCTGGTTTAGGGCTGGTTTAGGGCTGGTTTAGGGCTGGTTTAGGGCTGGTTTAGGGCTGGTTTAGGGCTGGTTTAGGGCTGGTTTAGGGCTGGTTTAGGGCTGGTTTAGGGCTGGTTTAGGGCTGGTTTAGGGCTGGTTTAGGGCTGGTTTAGGGCTGGTTTAGGGCTGGTTTAGGGCTGGTTTAGGGCTGGTTTAGGGCTGGTTTAGGGCTGGTTTAGGGCTGGTTTAGGGCTGGTTTAGGGCTGGTTTAGGGCTGGTTTAGGGCTGGTTTAGGGCTGGTTTAGGGCTGGTTTAGGGCTGGTTTAGGGCTGGTTTAGGGCTGGTTTAGGGCTGGTTTAGGGCTGGTTTAGGGCTGGTTTAGGGCTGGTTTAGGGCTGGTTTAGGGCTGGTTTAGGGCTGGTTTAGGGCTGGTTTAGGGCTGGTTTAGGGCTGGTTTAGGGCTGGTTTAGGGCTGGTTTAGGGCTGGTTTAGGGCTGGTTTAGGGCTGGTTTAGGGCTGGTTTAGGGCTGGTTTAGGGCTGGTTTAGGGCTGGTTTAGGGCTGGTTTAGGGCTGGTTTAGGGCTGGTTTAGGGCTGGTTTAGGGCTGGTTTAGGGCTGGTTTAGGGCTGGTTTAGGGCTGGTTTAGGGCTGGTTTAGGGCTGGTTTAGGGCTGGTTTAGGGCTGGTTTAGGGCTGGTTTAGGGCTGGTTTAGGGCTGGTTTAGGGCTGTTTTTACACCCCCTGGAGGTACCCAAACGGGTTAAACCCAGCCCTGTGAGGGACCCAGGCCCTGCCAGGCTGCACTGAGTCCCCTCCCACCACCTTGTTCAGAGTTCCGAGTGGTGAAAAGAAACTCCCAAAGTCTCCCGCTTGTTTGGCAACCAACAGAGAAATATTTCTGTTTGCACTTAGCAACACCCTCAATCAGAATTTTTAGTACAAAATCAGTTTACGGTGCCTTTCCTGTTGCTCCACGCTCTTCCCAACAGTTTCACTCTGGCTTCTTGCCTTTTAGAAATCTGCAGGGCTGAGAAATTTTTCAGGGGACTCCACTCAAGGAAAGATGTCCAGAGCTTCACTTTTGCTCTTTCAGAGTGTCTTGCTTGGTTTTTTAAAAATAAATTTATAGGAAAGCCAGGATAGCACTAAAAATACCTCCAAATTAACATGGGAACATGGAAATAGCAGTCTATAAAATGACTGTAGTATGTTGGGGTTTTTTTGTTTTGTGACAGAAAACAGAGCTGTGCTGTCTGTACACAAAAATGGGAATTTTGCTATTTTCTGTCTCTAATATGAGATATATAGTAAATACTTAATACTGTATATTACATACTAAAACTAGAACAAATATAAATTATTGACTCTAAATATAAAATATAAAATATTAAGTACTCCAGTCTAATATATTATGTTGTACTCTTTTATATCATATCATATAATATCATATATCAGATTGGAAATATTTTAAATTATGAGCTCAATTAATACACTTATTAAAATGAATAATGTAGAAATGGGTAAAGTTTGCACCTTCTCCAAGCAAAGTTGCTCTCTGAGCTGCCATCTGAAGTCACAGTTTCTCATCTACTTTAGCTTAGAATTAGAGAAAGGAATTTAAGATCTGACCTTGCTGCAGTTCAATAGAAAAACATTAAATGTGGATCCCAATCCTGAATATTGTCTGTAACTATCTGAAAACTTCTGGTCTTATTAAAAACCAAAGCAAGGCAGAAGGGAAAACTGGTAAAACAGTTTCAAGGCAGCTGCCTGGAATTTTTCATGGTAATTAGCTCAGTTTATAGACTTCAAAACTATAAACAAGACTCATTAAATACAGCAGAACAACATTTTCTACATTCACAAAACTACAGATCAGCATTTGTGAGCCCTCAGGAAGGCATTTAGCCCTCATCCTAATTACATATAGTGGTTTAAAACCTAAAAAAAAGGGTGAGGTGGATATCTATTGTTGTTTTATCAATGATAGCATCTTTAATTAGAGTAAAATGGTGCACACAGGCTTTGAAATACAGGATCCAGTGCTGCTCTCTGTAGTTGTGCCAACAACAAACTCAGTTCCATGTTCTGGTGCTGCACTTGACTGCCTGTCTCCTCAGATTAAGGATGTGGCCTGAGGCCACAGCCATGAGAGAGAACTATAAATAACCCTGGCAATAAACTGACTCTGGAATTCTTGCAGGAACTGGGAGAAAAGAATTCTAGATCTGTAAATGTATTAAACTGCCGGGGTGAGTCTTGTGCTGCACCTTTGGTAGGATCTTCAGCAGAGAACTGAAACCTGGAGCAAAAATTCACAATCAAAATGTGGAATTAGAGAATCCCAGAATAACAGAGTGCCAGAATCCCAGACTGGGTTGGGTTGGGTTGGGTTGGGTTGGGTTGGGAGGGACCTTAAAGCCCATCCCATCCCACCTCCTGCCATGGCAGGGACACCTTACTCCAAGCCCCATCCAACCTGGCCTTGGGCACTGCCAGGGATCCAGGGGCAGCCACAGCTGCTCTGGGCACCCTGTGCCAGGGCCTGCCCTCCTCACAAAAGTACATTTTCTGGAATGTGGCTCTGTGTATTCTGTGGGAAAATATCAAATATCTGTGAGGAAATGGGGGGTTTTTTTGTATCTAGAAGTGGAACTGGGGAGCAGGAGCCATCAGACCTCAGGTTTCCCTTTTCCCCCAGACAGAAACTCAGCAGCTCTCAGACAGGAGCTGGGGATCCCTTGGCTCTGTGTGCAGCAGCAACACTTCCCTGAACTGCAGAGTTCAAGGACAGAAACTGCTGGGCCCTGCTACTGCAGGGCAGGGAACGCAAACTGGAAGATATTTACACAATATTTGTCATTTAAAAATAAAAAATTACTGCAGTGGGAGCTCTGAGAGCTCCAACACTGTCAAAAGATTAGAAGCTAAATACATTTTGATGAGAAATACTGGACCTTGATGAGCCTTGTGAGTCCCTTCCAATTTAGGATTTCCTGTGATTCGATGGCTTAACTGTTTCATTTACCACAATCTTGCAGAAGTGGCCAACACCAGAGCAGGGGTTTGGTACAGCTGAGCTGATCTTAAATCCTGCACTCTGATGAAGATATTGATCTACTGAGATATTGATATATTGAGGAATTGTGTGGGCACACCTTGTGGGGGCAGCTCAGACCCGAGGCTGTGCTTGTCCTGATGGTTCTTAGTTTGGCTAAACTGGAGCAAAAGGAAGGGAAAGCCATAATAATCATTTGGAAATAACAGTTTATAAGAGGGGAACCATAAGCAGTTAAACAACCCAGTGTATTGAAGGGAAATCAAAGCTACAATCACAGAATCACAGAACATGGAAGGGACCACACAGATGATCCAGTCCAGCTCCAGGCCCTGCACAGGACAACCCCAAGACCCCATCCTGTGCCTGGGAGTGTTTTCCAACGTGATGATCTTTCAAAGGAGGAGATGGACGCAGGTAGCTCATCAAAACCTCAGCACCATGACGTGAAAATTAATTCAATATTGGTACTGGAGTTGAAAGGATGACCTGGCAGGTCTGATTTCTCTCTGCTAGTGCCCATCTAATTTCTCTCTCTCCTCAGTTTCAGTTGTATTGGGATGACATTTCAAATCTCAGTGCTCTGCATGAATTCCAGAAGCAACTTGTGCCAGTGGGGAGGCAGGATTCAGCATCTGAATGAATTTCAGCCTCGTGTTTTGTCCTGAACTCTTGCTGTTCCCTTTTCAGATCTGGAAAGTTGCAGAGTGACATATCTCTGGATTTTTTATGTTGTGATTCCTTTCTCCTAGGATCTATGCCCTGCTGGTTCTGGGAAACTTGTGACCTCTGCATTTTTAATTAGAACTCGTAACTTTTTCCATAGCAACATATTTTGATGCTGCAAATACAGAATCTGTCAAATCAAACAACTCCTGGTCAGATGAAATCCAAATATATGGAAATGCTGGGCAGGAACAGGATGTAGGATATGGCACAGTTAAGAAAAAAATTAAAAGCGACAAAAGGAGGGATGGAAAGCTTTGGTTAATTTATAATTGATTTTAGTAATTAATGAATCAATACAAATTGTTCCATTGTTGTGTCAGAACCCACCTGGTGCAAAGGAATGACCTGTTCTCAGGAAATATTTTAGTTGTGGAAAAGCCTTGCTCACAGGGATGAGCAGTAGAAGCAGGTGGTGAAAGCAAAAGAAATCCTCTGAAACAGAACCCGAGCTCAGATATTAACAGAAAATGGAATTCAATCAGATGGGTAAAGACAAATAATTTAGTAAAATACAGCAGTTCTAGATGGAGTTTTTCAAAACCATTGATTTATGATACATCCCTTGCATGCGGCAAAATAGTATTTCCTTCAACAACAAAGTTTTGGAATTTTTGTCATTTGGCTTTACTGTTTAAGGGTTACTGCAATTCATTCACTGATTCTCAACTACAGACATTTTTTGGTATTATTGTTTTTACTCTATTTACTACAATTTGGTGCTATTTATTAATTATTTACTATAATTTGGTATAACTGTTTTTGACATCTCTGTGAGCTTTTTAAAGCTCATACTTCTGTGTCCATAGAGACCTGTGCAGAACAGTGTCACCTTTTCCTTGGACTTACCAAGTAAGGCACTACTAAATTTCCTCTCTAGCATGAAAAGTCTTGGACAAAATTATTATTATTATTATTATTATTATTTTCTGATGAACCAGACTTTTTCTCACTCTCACAGTCAGTTTCTTGGGCTTCCTTCTCCTGCTTTAAGCAAAGATTTTCTTTCAGACTGAGAAATCACCTTATACTGCCATTCCTAATCCCACACCTGTCCCTCACCCTTCTGCAGGGCCATCCCTCTGGAATTCCCTGTCAGGCCAGCAGCCAGGAGATATCTGTGGGCTTGTTAAGTTTTTTAAACAAATGTTGAAGTGCGGGAACATCTTTGAGAAGCAAAGGCAAACACCAGTGTGGGAATGGCTGCTTTGGTTTCTTCCCTCTGGTTAGTGTTAGACACATGATTACTGTGCCTTTGTCTGGTCCATCTGTTTCCACTTTCCATAGAGAACGCTGGAATATGAAGTTAAACTTGGTGTGTTTTAACCTTGCATTGCAAACAAGGGGTTCCTGGGATTCCTGGGTGCTCCACTCTTGGACACCCTGGGGGTGTGTCTGGGCAGAGGGGCACAAACCCCGACATTTCCTCACAGATATCTGATATTTTCCCTCAGAAAACTCAATCCACATCCCAGAAAATGTCCTTTGTAGTCTGCAAGGCTGTCTAAACACAGTATGAAAATAGATGACATCACTTACACAATTTAGGTTTTCTCCGTGAAAATGAAAAGCTCCGTTCGTGTGAACTCCCCGACAATTGTCAGAGGAGGGAACTTTTCAAATGAAACGCTTCATCTCACTAATTTAGAGCAACAAAAACCACAACACTGCTCTGAAAGCTTTGATTTCCCAAACCCATGACGTTTCTTAATTTATTTAGAAGCACGATGGAACAGTTTCATAAATCTCCTGCCACATATACCATCCACTTGGGCGATCTGACAGCTTGTTTGCCGGAATGTATGAGACACAGAAGGAGCATCACTATATTTATGTGTGCCCAAAAAGGACACAATATTATTTTTAAAAACCAAATAGCAAAAATGGAATGTTTTGGAGTTAGAGCAATGAAATTTCCTGCATTTTGCCTTCCAAGTATAGATTGTTCAAGGTTGTGCCTGCAGCAGCCAGGCGTGATTTCTGCCCAAGGAGCTTGGTGAGAGCAGCTGGGACTGGCACTGCTTGGACCAGCCCGGCACCATTCCCTCCCTTTGTGTGGATGCAGTTTTCCCAGCTATTTCCACAGATCCTGGCTGTCTCCTGGGTCCTGAGGATGCCACAACCTCAAACAGTCCTATAAATCTAGAGGGGGAAATGATCTGTCTCTCGCCGTAAGCAGAGAGCCCACGAGAACGTCTGTGGGGTTTTACCAGCAAAGCTGCTGAAAAAAGCCAAGATGGGATCCCTGACCTTTCCCAGCCCTCCTCCACTCAGATCAGCCCACAGCCTGCTCTGGAAAAGCTTCAGCCCCCCCAGGGAGCAAAATTAGCAATCTTCTCCAGGGACACTCTTACTCTCTTGCACCAAACCACTCCTCAGTGCAACGGGGGATGGAAAGCAGAGAGAGTGAGTGCAGAGTGTCTGTCCCGCGCTGAGGGTTTCCCACAGCACAGTGGGAATGCCCAGACACGCTCAGGCGGCGCTGGGAGGGAGCTGTCGAGGGGCAGGAGCAGAGCCAAGCCCTGGCCTGTGATTCATGGAGCAAGAAAATCATGTTTGCACTGAGTAACAGCAGCACTTCCCAAGTGTCCAGATCCTCTCATCCCCACTGCTCCACAAACCTGACTGGAATTCCAGTAATGGAGTCGTTTTACCAAAAATTTTTGGACTTACGACTGTTACTTAAAGCTTTTTGAAGGTTTATGATAACTGTGTACAGTTTCTTAGAAAAAAACCCTGGTTATTATAGTCTCATTTTTATCCTAAGTCACCACAGCAAGGTGAAATCAATAAATGTGGAGTATTGTCCAATAACTTAAAAATCAGAAATTCCAATGAACTAAACCCCAGGTTTTTCCTAAAAAACTAAAAATCAGATACTACAAATAACCAGCTGTAGTACACTAATGTTTTTAATTTCAGGTCCCTAATTGCTGGGTTATGATTAGAGTTTTAAAGTGAAATCTACCAAACACTTTGTCCAATTTTTATGACCGCTTCCAACTCCCTGCTCGGGGGAGATGTGAGGACTGGGGGAACCATAGTGCAGAACCTGACCCTGCATCAGCTAGAGGGAGAGCAGCTGCTCCCAAGGAGCTCCAGGTGTGTTTTGGATGGGGAAAACACACTCAGCATAAAATTCCTGGAAGGTTTGGCAACTGCTGCCCCACCACCACAGAGGTGCTGGTGTTATTTCAGCAGAGTTCCAGCCTCCCCGCCGC